>BSSO01002557.1:0-18947 GCA_030267885.1 Mesembryanthemum crystallinum
TAAACCCCTTATTATATTAGATATATAGAAAGGGCATTTATGTCCAAAACAACCAATCTTAAATCTTATGCCCTGGCCTCATCCTTTTTGAAAGCTAATTAAGGGACAGAGGGAGTATTATTCTACGGAGTACTATTTATTTTGTTTCACACTCGTCTACAATAACCAATACTATATGTATGTCACTCACTTTTCAATTGCCTATTTTGCATTTTAGATGTGTTTTCTTAAAAATATAACAAACTACAAATAAAAGAAAATGATTCACACTGTCATACATAAAATAGAACAAATTAAAGTTTCAATATATATATTCCACGAACGGCCTCGGGTATTATTCGTGTAGGTGCTCCCCTATAAGGTCGAACCCATGACCTGATGTATAAGCCAAAACTTGTTTACCAGTGGACCAACACCTCTTGGGTGTTATAGTATTATAATGAAAATATGTTAAAATCCANAAAAAAAAAAAAAAAAACCACTTGAAATAATTGCTGGATCCGCCACTGCTACTAATACTACCATTTTACAAGCCTCACACATCAAACTATTTGATACTTTCAATAATTTATTTGGTGTTAATAAGGATGAACTTCCTTTTTCTCTGGTCATGACTAAATGACATCTTTTAACGCATAATCTTTAATATTGCAAAACATGATGTATAAATTATTACAACTTTTTTTTGGGGGGGTTATTCCAATGGAAGCACAAAGGCCAGTATAATAAATTACATACAACAGAGGAAAAGGAGAATCGAATTTAGGACCTAATATACATAGGATTTAGCCTTAACTATTAGGCCAAGACCTCATTAACAATTATTACAACTTACTTATCAGTTGGTCTAATATCGCTCCAATGATACTTGTGGTAATTTGAACAACATTGATATGATACCAAGTGCACTTTTTTCTTTTTTCTTTTTCGGAAATTTCCTGTGGTACCCCTGAACTTTGGCCTAATGCCCGCGGTGTCCACACTTTTCCATTAATGCCAGTGGTACCCCTGAACTTTGACTTTAACGTTTTCTGTAACCTAATGTTTGACGAATCTTCTTTCCGTTAGTATTTTTTTTACTATTTGGCTTAGTTAATATATGGCGACACTGTAAAATGACTGATATACCCTTACTTGCCTTAATTACACAACGACAAAGTATTTGACAGGCCTTTCCTTTATAAATCGATCCATCTACCATTGTCAGACCTCCAAAAAATTTCTTCAACTTTATAAGAGGAGTGTTTGTCAAATACCTAACAGTTGTGTAATTAAGGCTGTGTTTGGCACCAAAAGCTAGCATTTGGCAGCTTTTGGGCAAAAGCTTGCACCTTCTTGTTTTTTCTCTCAGCTACCAAACAAAGATTTTAGCAAAGCTACAGCTACAGCTCACAGCTACAACTGATTTTTGAAAGCACTTGACATCTAGATTTTGAGTAAAAGGTACAGCTTGAAGCTACAGCTTGTTCTTTTTTCTCTCTGCTACCAAACAAGATTTTAGCAAAAGCTACAGTTAAAGCTCACAGCTACAGCTAATTTTGTCAAACATAACCTAAGGCAAGTAAGGGTATATCAGTCGTTTTACAGTGCCCCAATACATTAATTAAATCAAATAGTTAAAAAAATCTAACGGAAAAGAAGCTCCGTCAACCATTAGGGTACAAAAAACATTAAAGTCTAAGTTTAGGGGTACGAAAAATGTTAAATTCAAAGTTTAGGGGTATCACTGGCATTATTACAAAAGCGTGGACACCACTAGCATTAGGCCAAAGTTTAGGGACACCACAGGAAATTTCCGTTTCTTTTTTGACATAAGTCATCACAACAATGGAAGGGCATAGCATAAACCCAATTGAACCATCCCCGTGTACGTACCATAGCAAAGGAGTAGTATAAAACTTTCGTCAAAGCGACGTGAGGGATACCGGAATTTTGTGTGCGAAGTCATGCCCAAAAGCAAAGGGAACGCTCACACGTGCTACGCAATTGAAGCATCCCCGTGGTCACGTAACGGATGCATCGTCTAAGATCTATGTATGAGTACTCAGTGTCAGATAAGTACTCATGACTACATTAAATGTCTACGTTTCTTAAGGTACGTGTATTCACATCTCTATTACTCAATTGACGTCTAGTATGTAACTGCTCGATTTGTGAACGGTTCAGGAATTATCTCAATCAAAAGTTTAAATTATTAGTAGAGTTTCAATCACTGTTATATCTCTTGGATCATGTACAGGCAGAGTCCCAACTAATGTTATATCTCTTGGATCATGCACAGATTAAGCTGTAAAATAATATCTCTTGATAATTGACTAATTGAAAATAAGATAGTACTCCATCCGTTCTTTAGTACTCCATCCGTTCTCTAAAGAAGGTGACGTTTGGTTTTCCGTAACTCACATGTGGAAAACCAAACGTCACCTTATTTACAGAACGGAGGGAGTATTAAAAGTTTGAATTTTGTAATTCAAAGTCAAATGTCCCAAGAAATGAGATAAATTACTTACCTATAATGAGTTTATTAAAAAAAAAATAAAAAAAAAAATCGCAGCAACCTAAGGACCTATATGTGCATTCATACCCACATTTGAACCAAAATAATTGATGAGAGTAATAAATGTAACGTTAGCTAGCTGAGCTAGACTCCCCCATCTTTATCTAAATTTAATGACCTCACATGTTTCGTTTCTTCTCTCTCACTCACTCACAGTCACTCCATTCTCTCCCTCAATATCTCTCCTCTGATTGTTGATGAGAGGATTAAATAGGAGGTAGTTGAGAGAGAAGAGAGAGAATTCAGAAAACAAAAACTTAAATGAGGGGCGCTTTAGCATTTAATGTATTCCAACTGTTGCTGCATGCAATTCCCCAAAAACCATGAGGGCAGGGAAGGATGTCATTCAATGCCTTGATTGTGATTTCAACTCTACCATTTGTGCGGATGCTCCATTTTATAAAAATTTTGTTCTTGATTTTGGAAAAAAAAAAAAAAAAACCCACATTCCTGAATTTTAAGGTACTAATCAAACTTAAATTTAATTAAATTCTCATTAAGTACATATTGGGTAGATCAATTATGGCCTTTTTTCATTTGGGTTTTTCTTAAAATTATTGAACCATGAACATCTTTTGCTTAGGATTCATTACCATTTAAGGAGTACTGTACCATATGGACAATGGCATTGAGAAGAGAAAAACTTCCACTTGTGGTCTGGAAACCATGAAGTGCTAGTGTTTTCATTGAATTTGAGAATTTTTTCCAGCTTGTTAAGACATGATGATGATGCAGTGATTAGGGTATAATTTGGCCGATGATATAGTACTACAAGCTTTTATATAGCTTAGGGGACAAAATCACAATATTAGGTAATCTCGGTAGGATTATTGACATATTATAGGAGGTGTGAGTCCTACTTCATTAGTCATGTTACTCATTAATTATTAGTTTATGAAGTAGTATGACAGTATATGATCCGATCACGAATCTACAATTTGAACTTCTTGAGTCCCATTGTATTCGGTTCTTAACTCCTTGTATTTTAAATTAGGGATCCTAAATCTAATCAACATATATAGGGATCAAATTTGATTAGTACTTTTGTGCCATTTTCATAGTGAATTATTTGAAATGAGACACCAGGAGGAGTTAAGCGGGTGGAGTCCTACAAATTACAATAGTAACATTCCCATGAGATTGAACCGACATTTAAGAAGCAAATGGACGGAAATAAGAGGGAAGATCCTTAAGCCACAGCTTCATAAGCAACCAATCCCGTCGAGGGATAAATTTTTTTTGAAAATGTTAGTAATTAGGAGTAGTGTTTCAAAAGTTTATAACCATAAGATTGAAATTATCTTCTTATCGACCTCTCTACCTCATCTTAAACAAATTAAACAAATATTCTTAAAAAATAAAAAATAAAAAAGCCAACAAATAAATAACTAAAGTAATACTCCCTCCGTCACTCACTTACCAATATTTTTTTCCCATATCCTTCCCTATTCACCCTTCCACTATCTTTTTAATCCAATTTAAAATTATACTTTCTCTCTCCAATCACTCTCTCTCTTCAAATTTTTTTCCTCTCTCACACCCCACTACATATTATTTTAACATATCCCAATAAGGACAAAAGAGATAAAATTTACAATCCTTAAATCCCTCATAAATAATAGTTTGTCAAGGAAAGTTGAGGACGGATGGAGTATATTCTTAATATAGAATCTCCTTTATGTTATGGTTAACTGAAAGGTTCCATAAGTGGCACGAATGTCAACTAATCCACATTTTAACCTTTTTGTATACACCAAAGAGAAAAATTAAGCTTTTTGTATGGTAGCAATTTTATACTCCTAACTTGTATGGTTTCTCCAAGAAAGGCTTCATTGAACGAAACATTGAACAATTGTACGGTTACTAGAACCTACAGGGCTTTACGTAGCCAAATGCATGACACCATATAGTATATAGTACTATATTTTAGTTTTGTTTTTGTGCACTCGATTTTAAACCAACATGCTTCTATAAAAACAAAGGTGATTACTAATTCAGCCAAGCCCATTGCATTGCCTGCCTGGTCAACGTTCTGCTCAGATCATAAATTCATATGAAGATGCCCATTCAATTAACTGAGTACAATGGTGCCTCATTGGAGGTCGTCATTCCAAACGAAATTGCTTTCAATAATTAAAATATCATGATTTAAATTGCGATCGAGGTTATATGGCTCAAATTAAAGTAGGCAAATCGAATTTCGGTCAATTTCACATCAATGTTAGAACACGCTAAAAAGGAAAAAATAAAAATAAAAATGTGAATGGATAGCAAATTGATTTTTAGAACCAAATGTAGTTGGATTATAATAAGTTTATATTAGCCCAAATCAATTTCGATTTTGAAATGAATTATCTTATTAGGCTAAGAGAATAAACCCACATACGAGAATTTGATATAGATATGTTGAAAGTTTAATATATGTGATCATATATTGCCAACTCCAATTTGGTAGCACTGTGCTTGAAATCTTTTTCGTGTGCCCATGCAACTGATGCAAGTGGGAATTGTGGAAAGAACTTTACTAGGCATGATTAATATATTAGCGGTTATTTTTTGTCCTTGTTATCAAGCACAATTAACACCATAATTTATCACATTCTTTCATGACTTATTTAGATAATTCATAATTATGAGTGTCTTGTCATAGTTACTTTACTCCTATTAGTTAGAGAGAGTACATCTTACTGCTTAATGGAGTAAACAAATTTTATCAGTTTTTATTATGTTAATTACTTATGTCCAAACTAGATTATATGGACACGGATACGGATATGACACAAATACGAGGAAGAGTAATTCCTAGAAAAAAAAAATAGCCTAATAGGTATTGTGTCCAAGTGTCACTACGTGTCACGTCCGAGTGTCTCGACACGCGACACGGCACCCATGCAAGGTGTCCATGCTTCAGAGTGTCCAAGGTTAAATTACGTACATATAAGAAAACTTGTCAGGGTTAAATATAAGAGTAGTATATCCTACTATTATACAAAGTCAAATTCCGTTATTGCATAATTTTTAAGTACAAGCGTACAACCATCAACCTCCTAAACAATCCAACGTAGAAGTGTGACAAATAACACAATTGGAATAGTAAGCACCCATTCAAATTTTCTAAATTGCACATGTTAGAATTATAATAAGCTCCCATTTCAATTCAAAATGGTAAGCATCTCTACATAAGTTTAACCATCATTACAAATTGACGGAAAACTACAGCACCTTGAAACCTTGAGACTTGAGAGAGAGAACGAAACAAAACAAAACCAAAATAAAAAGGACCATACCCTTTTCTGACCGCCAAAATACAAAGCAGAGTAAAACGAACCCACCCAGCTCCCCTGTATTTAGATTAGGTCAGAGAGAAAATCAGAAGAGAGAGAATCAGAAGAGAGAGAATTACAAAACCAAAACCAAAACCAAAAACAGAACACAACACATCACTTATCACTCATCACTCTTATTCATCCATCAATCATCAATGGCTCCTCCCTCTTCCTCCAACCCCTTCGCCTCTCCCTCTCTCCCCCCTCACCGCTCCCACCTCTTCACCCCTGTAATTCCCCTTCTCTAACTCTTTCTTAATTTTCTATTCTTTTCTGGGTTTTGATTTCATTAACTTTTTTTTTTTTTCTTTTTCCTGTGTCAGATTCAAGAAGGAAACGAGAGTGACGAAACAGAGGAACGACACCGTATGGGATCAGCCTCAGCCACCGCCACCCCAAGCAGCGCCGCCAGTTCCGCCGCCACAGACACCGCCGTCCACCACCCAACCCCACTCCACGAGCCCGGCAAAAAGCCTACCAAGCCACCACCCTCCTCTAAAACCACCGTCGACCGTAGCGTCTCTTGCACCAACTGCCGCCCCACCACCCGAGAAAAAACCTCAGTGGTTGTCGTCCCCGTCAATAACAGCCACGTCAGCAGACACTCTCTCTCCTCCACCCCCAGCCCCAACGGCCTCTTCCGGTCCCTCATCGCCGGCATCGCCCGGAGAAGCCCGAAACCATCCCCGTCGCCGGCGCCGGAATCTTCATCTAAGGCGGCGCCGCCGCAGGGGGAGGAGCAGTGGAGGGTCGCGGTGGCGGAGCTCTCTCATAAACTTCTCCAAGCTAATAGGAGACGAGACGAGGCCGTTCTAGAATCTTCTAAGCTCAAATACTCCATGGCTGAGCTCGAGAAGAAGCTTAATCGCCTCGAGGTCTATTGCCACACTCTCAAATCCGGGCTCGAAAGTTGCGGGTACAACAATAAAGTACCCAGCCCGAGGTTGAGCCCGAGCCCGGCCCGGACCCATCTTCGGGTGGATAACCATGATTTGATCATTAAGAACTTCTTGGTTTCGGTCTCGGAAGCCCGATCTTCGATCCGATTTCTTAGCCGATCATTGGCATCACAGCTCAAATTAATGGGGGTTAAGGTGCTGGAGCGATTATCGACTATTTTACGATCGTATGACATCAAATTATCGTCATCAAGCAACCCCAGAAGCCTGCAATTCTACCTTGAGGCACTGTTGAATGCTGCTTTCTTTGAGGACTTCGAAACAGCCGGGTTTTCGAAGAACTCGACGAACCGGGTCCTGAACCCGATGGATAGGTCCGAATCGAACTACAGTGATTACAAGGCATTGAAGGATTTAGCCTGGGAAGAGGTGTTGAGCAAAGGGACGAAGCATTTTAGTGAAGAATTTAGCCGGTTTTGTGATCGGAAGATGAGTGAGATTGTGGCAATGCTGGGATGGAACAGGGCATGGCCGGAGCAGCTGTTACAGGCCTTTTTCGGAGCTTCGAAAAGTGTTTGGTTGGTCCATTTGTTGGCGAATTCGGTTCACCCGACCCTCTCGATTTTTCGGGTTGAAAAAGGGGTCCGGTTTGAACCGATTTATATGGAGGATATGGGTGCGGATAAGGCCAAGAAACTGGTGCCCACAATGGTTCGGATCATGGTCACACCTGGGTTCTATGTATTTGACAATGTGGTCAAGTGCAAGGTCCTTTGCAGGTATTATAACAGTAGTTATAGTGTGCTTAGCACTAATGGTGATGATAATAGGATTGGTTCATCACCATCTTAGATTATTTTTATTTCTTTTAAATGGCAATTTCGGAAAATGAGACTCAAACCCAAACCGGTGTCACCAAATTGATGATATGATGGTTATTGTATGTGAAAAAAAAAAGGAAAGGGGGACTTTTTTCTGATAATATACAATTTGTAGCATAATAAAGTTTAGTTTTGTTGTTATGTGCTTATTTTATAGTAGTAGCTTAAGATTAGGTTTTGTGGTATATCCTAATTGACCATAAGGAGGTGACAAAATAGGCTAAAAAGGGAGAATGAGGTCAATTTAAAAGGGTACTTGCAATGTCTATGCTATTGGGTTTTAGTGAGAGTCAAAGTAAGAATTTGGCCTCATTTTGTTTGTTTTCTTTTGCTTGTAAAAATGAAAAGAAATGAGAAGTGTATGGTCTCTTTCAAGATTTCACCACTTTTTAGGGTGAAGGTGACTTTTCAATGTTAGATGAATCCTTAAGAAGGGAATTTGTGATGGCTATTTTCTTTCTGAGTGAAGTTTGAGCTTCACCATTTTTGGCTTTGTTGTGTATTTGAAGTATCTGTTGTAACAAAAAATGGAGGGTAGCCTTTTGGGGCTATTGGCTATCTAGAGTTTTGGCCACATTATCACTGATAAACTGTGGAAGTTGAGCAGATTGGCGTGGGTTTAAAAGGTTTTCCTTTTAATAGTTGGATCACCAATCCCCACTTCCTATCTTGATCAATTTGATACCTTTATAAAGGTAGCCTTAAAACTTTAAGTATTTGAAAAAATAAAGTTGCCTGATTTTAAATGTTTTGGATATCTGCAAACTTTTCATTGGAGTGAACATTTTTTTGGTCCGGGAAACAATAATTCTATTTAAGTAACAATAGTTCTATTTAAGTGCTATTTCAGATGTTTTAATAGTCGGAACTGGGAGCTATTATTATATAGTTCGGGATCAATGCCACCTCTATCACATAATTATGGAATCAATTCCAAATCACTCACACAAGATATGGTAAATATCTTATTGTGAGAGAGAATTACATTAATTTCTCCG
The DNA here is from genome assembly GCA_030267885.1 of Mesembryanthemum crystallinum. Classification (NCBI taxonomy): domain Eukaryota; kingdom Viridiplantae; phylum Streptophyta; class Magnoliopsida; order Caryophyllales; family Aizoaceae; genus Mesembryanthemum; species Mesembryanthemum crystallinum. The sequence goes on from BSSO01002557.1 coordinate 8,662, forward strand.
GAACTGGAGTACTATGTCAAACGGTCTTTGCTTCTTTTACAATAGTTTCACTTCGATGAGGGAATTTGAATTATGTTAAAATCGATTTCAGATGGATGAAATATCATGTCATGTGTCAATGTGTCATAATTTTAGATCATGTTAGATGGTTTTACTTGCCCATTAGGCACTCTCAATAGCGTTAGCCGTTAGGTGTGCTAAACGAAGACAATCGTTTTAAGTCTTTTAACACACGAAGTTGCTAAGTGGTCGTTTATATCCCTTTCTAGATAGTAATTCAATCATATCAAAAAACCTAATTTAGTTAAACCTATTTATCAGCCTACATTTGTTATGAGGGTTATGAGAGAAGATATTAAAGGAAAGCTCACACAATCAACAAGGAATTGAGTTTAGGGCAATTGAGAATGACAAAGGGAAAGTGATAGTAGTAAATGAGAGTGTCATGATCCATGGGCCCGATGGGTCCATCCTTCCAAATATTAGCTGGCCTATCTTATCCCTAACCCAAAATGTGAAGTTCGTGTCCTTTTTTCCATAGCATAGCAATTGGAGTATTAGGAATTGAACTCTATGAAATTAATACTACTCCATATACAAGGATACAAACTGAAGCTTACACTTATCAACTTTTCGGTGCACTTAATGATGACACCAAAGGTTTAACTTATGATATTATTCATAATTCAATAGACCAAGTGACCAGCTTAAGTATCTATCATGATTAGTTCTTACTTCTTATTGGCCATATAATATATGATTGGGTGAATCCACGGCCATATATTACATGTTATGTGAATGAATCATTATTTGTAGGTGAGGATCATGTGTTTATAAGTGATTATATCTTCTTGTTAAACAATGTGCATTTCCTCATTTTGAGTTTGAGTGGCCCTTGACTCCTTTTTATGGTTTCATTGGACTTTTTCTACCTTGGATTATGTTATAAAAGTTTTGGGTTGTTGGGCTGCTACTATACCCGTTATAAAACTAATTCCAACCGCAAACCTGGCTTGAATTTTAGGATTATGATAAAAAATTTAGAACCTGAAAATTGAATTTGGCCCGAAATTATTTGATCAAACTCAACTATTCATGGGTCATTTTGTTTGACCTAAAAGTTTGAATTACATGTGATATCATAAATAAAAATATAAACTAAATTGCTCTAAAATTTATCATTTGTAATCGTGTTTGCCTTTTATTGGTATAAACAAAGGTTATAAGATAATTTTCACCAAATGGGTTGCAATTAACTTATTTCCACTATTAACATCGGCATAGCGCTAAACATATCTTCAATCCGTATAAGAACACTAAAAAAGCATCATGTTCAATCCATAATAGTTCGAATAAGGTAAAACCTTACATAATAGTACATCATTTCCACAAGATTATTGGTTAAAATTTGATGGAGAAAAAAACACTTAATGACACCCAAACCCGAAAACAATCCAACCTGAAAATAATTCGATGCCAGATTGACCGAACCCAACCCACCCAACTTGTTTGACAAGTCTCGTTGTTACGCTTGGTATCTGAACAACTCTAAGACCATAGGCTAAGCACGTAGACTATGAGAGTTCATGCCAGCCACCTAGTAAAGGTGTATTATGGACCAAGTGAGGTCTCAAAGTGCAACGATTTTGAGTGAGTTTGTAATGCTCAAATTCTAGTATATTGGTAGATTGTGAAAAATGTGATGTATTTATAAGTGACTTCATTCTCTTCATCTCTTGCTAAGTAATGGATGGTAATTATTCATCGCTTCTAGATTTAACAGACCCAAGATCATGAAGCGAAGCAAATAAAAAAAATGTGAAAAAATACGAAAGCAAAATAAAAAGTAAAATAAATACTATATTTGCACTATTACATGTGCTATCACGGAAACAACTAACTTCTCAAAAAGAAAAGAGGAAGTCCTGCATAACTCTGTCGTTTTAATTTTTATTTCAAGAAAAGAAAAAGAAATAATGGGCCAACATAAACTTAAATGTAAATATATTTTGAACAATATATGCAATGCATACATATATGAAGTTTCAGGGTTACAAGGTGATCAAATATATAAGTTTGAGTTTGATGTTTTTATTTATTTATTTATTTATTTTTTTTTTATTTTTTTTTGTTGAAATTCAGAGTTACTATGTGAACATTTTCTTGATTAAACTGTTTAGTAGGTATAGATAAGTATCTTATGCATGTTTTTGGTTGATGTCACTTATGTGCTCTTGTAAATTTACTCAAAACAAATTTCTTTAGTTTTCTTTTTTAAATAAATGTACTTTGTTTTATTAACATAGAACTTGTCAATTATCTATTCTTTAAATAAGTCGAGGGTCATTCTTTTGACTTTTAATAATGAGACTTGGCTTCATTATGAAATGAATAAAGATTAGCACAATTGACCTATTTATTTCATGTAATAAGAAGAGGAGTAACTCTCTTGTACAACCGTCTAACCGTTAGACGACCTAATTTAAAGATTACTTTTCGTAATTTAGGGGCTATTTTTAGTGACTTAGGGGCTACTTTATAAAACTTGACCCAATTAAGGAATAATTTTTCGCAATTTAGTGGTTACTTTTATTCACTTATAGGTTAAATTTTGACAACTTAGGTAATTTTATAAAATTACTATATAAGATATAAAAAGTAGCCCTTAAGTGGCTAAAAATAGCCCATATATTGCGAAAAGTCACCATTATAATGAATCGTCTAACGGTTACACAGTCGCACACAAGAATTTGCGTAAGGAAGTTTAATTAATAGGAAATCCATACAACAAGTAATATACAAGTCATGTTTATTACATATACAAATATTCAGAAAGAGTCTCCTTTACAAACTTATATTGAAAAAAGAGGAGAAGATTTTAGAAAAGAAAGCAAAAATTCCATGGGATGCCCATATACTTTTGGCGAAATGTAAATCATATCCTATCATATTCAAAACAAACATTGCACACAATGTATATTTAGTTTCAAAATGATGTACCTATCAAGTTACAATGTTGTTGATTGATCGTTTATTATTACACATATTTAGCATGCATGTAAAAGAGCATCTTCATTACCAACATTGTTTTTTTCAATAAACTCTTACAATATTCCAATCGAGTCCATATTTTAGAATTGTACGAGTATATATATAACCAACCTCTTATTATCTTGACCATTTGATCATTGCCGCTGGTATTAATTGCTACTTCATAAACTAGTAATTCTCCCATTGTTACAGTTGCAACACCCCTACATGTTTTATTGTATTCTCACCATAAATGTAAAATTGTCTTTTAAGCTATTCATTAAACTTGTAATACTTCGTCAAGAAAAATCAGATATTCAAACTTCACGTTTTTNTTTTTTTTTTTTTTTTTGGAATTTGAAACTATATCAATAAAAGTTGAAGTTTGTATTTATTTATTTATTTATTTCATTTTCAAATTGATATCTCGTTAATAATTTGCAAAAGTCTAGAAGTACCCAAAAAGATCTCCAAAGAAAAATCAAAATCATATTAGCATGCGAAATGCGAAAGAATCCCAAAGTGTACGCAAAATGAAAGAAAGTTGAATTGAGGAAAGGCCGAAAGGGTCAATTCCTTCCTTCTTTCTCTCTTTGAAGAAAAAACCCAGTTACGCTTACGCGTCTGGAAAAATTGGGGACTACAAATCTCCCTTGGTCCGACTCTCTTCAACGGTTCCCCATCCACTTTCCCCCCAAAAATCCGATCTCCTCTCCCTTGCCGGCTGACCTACCCATTTTTTCTCTCTCCTAATTCTCTCTCCCAATTTCTCGATCTCAAGAACTGCCGGAATCATGTCGATGTCCGATTCCGACACTTCCTCTCACGCCGGCGATTACAAATACTTCCGCCAAATCACTCGTGATCGTAAGTTTATCTCTCTTCTTTCCAAAGTTTATGTAGATTTCTAGTGAAACAGTTTATCATTTTCGCACGCAACAAAACTCGATTTTTTTTTTTTTTTTTAATTTTTTTCCCTTTTTGAGGGGCTTGATTTGGATGTTAATTTTTCAATGTTTTGCGTTGAACTCAATAGATTAGCTTTAGTGAAGTGGGATCACTGACTTTGTGATGAGAATTGAGGGCATGTGTTTGGTTTACTATTGTTTTCTGTTGCTTGTTGCAATTTTGGAGTTGTAGCTGGGGTTTGCCATATCTGGGATTGAGAAATGTGACCCAGGAAAAGGAAAGCCTTAAGGATTTTGATTTACAATGTGAAAATGATAGAACTGATAGGTTGTTTGTTGTGTTTTGCAAGATTGAGAGGCTGTTTGGTTTGTGTATTTGTAGCCTAACAAAGCATAAACAATACAATTAAGTTAAATTAAATAACCTTTCACTGTTTTGCAAGTATCTCATGTGTTCTCCAGTCTCTGATTCCTGATTATCTCTCATTCCCTAGTTCAAATCTGCTGCCTTCCCCTTGAGAATCAAATTTCACTCCCCCAAATCAAATCAACAACTTACTACTTAGTTTATTTATTCGTTAAAGTAAGGAGGAATTTTTTTATAAGGCCATCCCCTCGAGGATATGCATCTTATGCAGTAATTTTGATCAAGCTCATTAGACATCGATGGAGTCTAAGAGCAATAATCATTGATTGAAAGTCCCCTTTTTGGTTGTTAGTTGGCACCCTTTTTGGCTTTCTTTTTATGCATGGTTTTAAGCAATGCAGACCATTTGGCAACTAATCTTCTAGTATCAACAATCCAAAACAGACGATGGGTTTTATCAGAAAATGAGGCTTCTTCCCCTCAGAGCTTGAATGATTATGGAATTATCCCCCTATACATGAATGTTACTGTAGCCTGGAGTAAAAACCTTTCCTGTACCATTCCCATGGCCTATTGCTTTAGCAATGAGAATGAAAGTATTCTCTAGGTTGTGGGCAGTTTAGCACAGGCTCCAATCAGCTCTTCATTTATGGGTCTCAAAACAAAGCCGGGATGCTGCAGCGTTATTAGTTCATGAGCGCCACCAAAATGAATGTTAACGAACCTGCATTGGGAGAAGACCAGCGAAGTAGTCTCCAGCATTTGGTAGTGTTACAGTTACTGAGACACATTTTTTTTTTTTTTTTTTTTTTTTTTGGGTAAAAGGCTTTAGCTCTGACATACATTGCATTGGGGTTAAAATTCTTACTGTCAAAATCTTGATTGTTCCTTTCTAAATACTCAAATAGAGTAACTAAACAAATCAAAGGGATTTGTTTGTTTATATACTTAAGTTAACAGTCCAGTACTTGATAAAAGATGATAAAAAGTTTATGATTGGAAAGGGCTTGCAAGGAAAATGAGTTACGGGCATGCCTTTTAATGGAAAGGATGGGATATTGGTGTGGATTAGAGGGTTAGACATGGCTTTTTGAAGGGATTTATTGTAATTTGCTCCATAGAACTCTCTTTGTGTCATGTTTTCAGGTTTTGGAGGGTTGCATTTAGGTGATTTGGGTTGCAATGAAATGTCGACACTCATAATAGACAGAGCATTTGTGGGTTAGAGAGAAAAAGAGATTGACAATGTGTACATAGAGTTGGCAGGAAAATTATGAGCTATGACTTATCATCATGTTTTGCATAGTGGCATAATGTAATAAATGTTTGTATTTGGTATCTTGGTGTAGAGGCTCATGTGGACAAGTAGTACAGTTTATCAAAATATTTTAGATTTCAAAAGTGAAAGGCTTGCTTAACTTTCTTATCTCCTGGGTGGAGAAGGAATTGCAATCGAGGACGTTTATGTCAACTGAAAATTCTACAATTTTGACGTTACAGCCAATTGGTATAATGGTATGTGTTAGCCGAATTATACCGTAGCTGATGTTTTTTGGCATCAATTATATGACATAGATGTTGCCTATCTCTCAAAGTAATTTTTTAAGCTCCTAGAAGGATGATTTTTAAGAAAAGCCTTATGTGGGTGTGTGGTCTGAGGATTCAGAAATTAGAATAACTATATGAGGAATTTGGATCATTATTTAGGCACATCCTTGGAACATTTATTTTGGTGTAGAGGTGGCTAAACAAATAGCTTTATGGACATTGTCCTTTGGAAGTTCAATGATGGCTATCTAGTGCGATAATTTATCTATGGTGATGACTTATTTCTTTTGAGGCATCTTATGTATTGATGTAGCCTATGAATTATGATACTAGGATTCATTGACATACATTGGTTATGGATGTGAATCCAGGGTTGGACTTGGACTTGGTAAAATTAAGGTAGCTATCTATATTTGTTTTAATTTGAAAAATCCAAGGAGGGCTCTTCAACCTGGATTTTGGTACAATTATATGACTTCTGTACGTATCTAGTGTTAGGATTGTCTACTTTTAAATAGTTTGAACATTTTAGGCCTCATTTGAAGTACCCAAATATCTGAATCATACCCATGTCTAAGTGTTAAGTATTTAGCACGGATACTTCAAGTGATAGTCCATCTAACATAGCTTGAGAGCTGGACCCAATAGTATTTGCATAAATTCTTCAATAGTTGCCAACCACTATAATTTAGGGCTAGCCATCACGAATTAATCTTGTTTTTGTTTAAGTCTATCTAATGTTGTTTTTAGATAGTAACACTCGTATGCTATAACTATTAGTCATAACTGATGGGTTATTTGGTCATGACTTATTTTAATTTATTTTTATCTTTAATTGGCCATGATTGTTATTTATCAAAAATATTTGGTCATGAGTAACATGTGCAAATAACTTTAATCAATTAACGGTTCAATTAGGCTGATCATTATCTACGGCTAAGATAATCACATTATAGTGATTAGCCCTACATGGCTGGCAACCACCAAGGAGGCTTCGCTGCATGATATGTTTTAAATTATTGATACTGGAAAGGGTTCTTAAGTTGCGGTTTCGTGGATGGTAAAGGAAGTGCGCTTAACGGTTGTAGACTGTTAACACAATCCAATGCTAAACTGTTGGCCCATTTTGTATATTGGGTGAACTTTCTGTGCTGGCATTGCATTTATCACACCTCAGCAATAATTATCTTGCCTGTAAAGTTTTTAAATAGAAGAGTTCCAGGAAGTGCCCGTTTGAGAGTGTCGAGTATCGAATTTTAGCTGCATTTGTAACATAGTCATTTTGGAAAATCTTAAATCTGGGGTAATTTCCTCCTCCCTGCCCCCACCTCCTGTTTGTCAATAGAGAAAATAAAGTCATAAAGCAGGGTTCATATAGAATTTGAAACATGGGTAAACATCAGTGTAGAACAAAAATGGTTTTATTATTCTTCAGTATAACAAATCGAAGTGATTTATATTTTGACCTTCTGTTCTATCTTTGTTTTCTGCTTTAATTCAGGTTTGCTTCATGAGATGCTTGGATCAGTCAAGAAAGGGAATTCTCGGTCAACTTGGAAGGTACTTTTAGATTGTAGTTTGTTGCTTAAGTCTGGTGCTTTTTAAGTAGTACTTTGGCTATCTCTGTTACTTGGACTCTTCATTTTACACTAAGTACCCATATCCGATTTCTGGCAATCGGATATTAAGTATGGATGACACTTTATTCTGGAGTCTAGTCTAAACCATGCAAAATTTGCAGAAATTATTCCAGTCCAAGACCCGGATATGTGTATGTGCTAGACACTTTTAGCAAGTCGATGTTATGTAGTTGGCCTTTGTACTACTTGAACCAGAAATACAATTTTAATTTTCTTATTTACTGGTGTGTATTTTCTTTATTCCATGCCAATCTTTCTTATTTGTCTGACTTGTGTGGCTCCTAACTTTTAGGTTCTCATCATGGACAGATTTACGGTCAAGATAATGTCATATGCTTGCAAGATGGCAGACATCACTGAGGCCGGAGTTTCATGTGAGTAACCAAAGGCCTACTCTTTCCCTTTAACTTGAGCTATATATTGCGAATAACTAATTCTGTGATTTAGTTTTCACTCATTCATATTATTGATGTGGAGATGTTAAACCAGATATTTATATGTAGGCGGATGGTTGTGGAAAGTAATGACTTTATAAATACAGTTACTCTCTTAACTAGTTAAATATAATATGCTCACATTAAGACTTGAGAAGACCATTTCACCTGATGTAAACTATTTGCAGGAGAGATATTTTGGTTTTGGGTGGGACAAGAACATGAAAATGCGGTGGGGGAATGCTTTTTTAGCTGCATGTTGGTTCATCTGTATTCTGTAGGGACTACTAGGGAGAGGTGAACGTTTTGTTAGACATGTCCTTGTGTGTAGTGTCCCTTTAATATCCGCTATTCTACCAAGCATCCCTATGGATTGCTGCAGCTGGGCAATGGACCTTTAGGGTGGTTTGTATAATTGCCTTGCAATTCAATTACGAGACTAACTGGCTTATAAGTTTTGTTGCTTTGCCAACGAAGGAAACTTTCAGGGTCTGTTCGGTTGAAACCTTGCCACTTATGCTGTATTCTTTGCTCTTAATTCTTTTATCAAAAAGGTACTTAATCTTTGGGTGGATACAGTGGTGGAAGACATTTACAAGCGGAGACAACCACTGCCCACAATGGACGCTATATACTTTATTCAGCCATCAAAGGAGAAGTAATTCTTAATTGCTCTTCCATCATTAATGTCAATCTTGCAATCTAGGAATTCGTTATGTTGTATCATGCATATTTTATTACTATCTTCACCTATTTTTGATTACTTTCATCTTCCAATTATATTCAGCGAATGTAAACCGTGTCTTATTTGCACTGATAAGTTTACGGCTCATTTCTAAATTCTACTGCTGTTGCACCTCTGCCCCTCTCAAAGTTTACTGCACATTACTAGAAAATGTGGAACACAGGTTACTCAAGCAAGCCACTTTTTTAATCTGAAAAGCCATGAAATGTATTAACCAACGGAGTTTCATTTGCATGACCATATTGTCGTCTTTGTTCTAAAATATTACCCCTCTTTCTGCAACTAGCCTTCCCATTTGCTAAATCTCTCTCCTAAATTTGTTTTACTATTGAAAGTCTCAACAAAGTGCTTTTCTTTACCCTTCATAGGAAGTAGTGGTCCTTACCTAAAAAAGTAAATAGCCGTCTTGCAGAGATTCCATTTCAATCTAAATGCTAGACGTGTTAATGGAATTCTGGGCAGAGTTTGAACTAGTTTGTAAAAATGTGGCAAGTTTCTTAAAATGTGTTTTGCGATATGGAAAGGCTAAATGTGGTTAGAATAACAGCAACAGGAATAGTAATAAACAAGGTCATATATGTTCTCCGTGCCTAGCATGAACACAGTTCGTCCTTTACAGTTCTGTTGAATGTGTTCATGTGTTCTGCCATCAATCATAGACATTGTTGATTCCAGAATTTTCTGGTCACCTTCTCTATGCTTGATTTGTAAGAAAAGTTGATAGATTTAGATTTGGATGTTCTCCGTGCCTAGCATGAACACAGTTAGTCCTTTACAGCTCTGCTGAATGTGTTCATGTGTTCTGCTATCAATCATAGACATTGTTGATTCCAGAATTTTCTGGTCACCATCTCTATGCTTGATTTGTAAGAAATGTTGATAGATTTAGAATTGGATGTTTCCTGATCTTCCTCCCACCCTGCCAATTTATTTTATTTTAATTTTAGAAAAGCTAGGAATGTTGAACTTATGCATTTGAGTATAAGTCATATCTTGTGAACATATGTAATTAGAGATGTACTATTTATGCCCTTAACTAATTATTGCTTCTCCCTTTTGGTCATTTGCAGTATTGTCTTGTTTATGTCAGACATGGCTGGAAAATCGCCTTTATACAAGAAGTAAGATGGTCATCTCTACAAGCATTATTGATTCTTATTCTCCTATGTATTTTTGTCGAACCCTTTCTGAAGTGCATTAAAACTCGAGTGTCATTCGGGTATATTTTCTCATCTTTCATTATTTCCTTGTTGCAGAGCATTTGTTTTCTTCAGTTCGCCAGTTAGTAGAGAATTGGTCAACCATGTCAAGAAAGATGCAACCGTTTTGCCCCGAATAGGTGCATTGAGTGAGGTTATGGTCTTTTTATTTATGTGAATGTTGGATATAATTCGCTAGCTTCAAGTAATTTTCTCAAAATAGTAAATGCTACTGCTGTTTTTATGTGCAGATGAATTTGGAGTATTTTGCTATTGATAGTCAGGTGAGCAATGCAAAAGTTGCTTTGTCTGTAGTATGTATTACTATGTTATGAATTGTGTCCCTAATCAAGTTATACATGCTCTTAGCTTTTTCGTACACTGATGTACTCCCTCCGTCCCATAATTAGCTTTC
>BSSO01002558.1:0-18946 GCA_030267885.1 Mesembryanthemum crystallinum
AATAGTAATAGTAATAATAATAATAATAATAATAATAATAATAATAATAATAATAATAATAATAATTCAGTTCAGTTCAGTTCAGTTCTAATCAGTTCAGTTCAGTTCAGTTCAGTTCCGATCAGTTCAGTTCAGTTCCGTTCAGTTCAGTTCCAATCAGTTCAGTTCAGTTCAGTTCAGTTCAGTTCAGTTTTTTCCAGGTGACGAGAACATAGCCTTAGAGGTCTCAGGTTTAATTAATAGAGCTTCCTTGCCCAACAAGATTTAATTTTGTGATAAAATCATTATGTCATAAAATTTAATTATGTGTTACTTGATTTCCTCGACATTGGAACAATCAATTCTGCAACGTAGTAGAACATTTGCTATGGTAGTATGGTATACATTGGAAGGTGGAGTTTACTTGCCCAACAAAATACCAAAAAATTAAAGCTAGTTGGCATATCATAATAATATGCTAGCTATGATATGGTTCAATTCCTTCATCTTCAAGACTTAGCAAACGCAAACACATGAAATAAATCATCAATGAGCTTCTCTTTTATGATGAACAAAACAATGATCACATTGTGTATATTGTGGAGGCTTCATGATGTCCAATGAAAAATAAAAATATAGTAACTTCTATTTACTATTTATTTGAATTATGATCCCTAAATGCCATCCAGCAAAACACATTTATAGTAACTAGGCTTATGCGATGCAAAAATCATAATGGGGGCATATGATATTGATCATCATTCATTCATTCGGTTAATCTAATCTAATAATGATTCTTACAATACTGTCACTTGAGTCAGTATTTTATTCGACAAAACATATATACGTGCCGATACATATTTTATTCCCTTCATAATAATAATGAATCTTACTATATTAGAACGGTGTACATGTTATACGTGTATGCGATGGGAGTACATGATTAATTAATTAATTTATTTATTAGTAGTATCATCATAGTAGCATCTTATGACATACTATGATGGATCTTAAGGACATGATTTAATTATGAAAATTATACTTAGTGCTATAATTTAGAGTGGCATATTAATATAGTATTGTCCCATGGCCCAACGTTAATATGGTACTACTACACTGATATGGCAGCTACCAGTCCCTAGGCACATTAGTAGAGTTTTTAATGGGGCAAAGCCGTACAAAATCGATCGATAAACTCATCTCTTCGTCTTTGGGTATTTTTGGGGTTGAAATGATGTTAGAATTTGTCAGTCAACTTTTGGTCTTTTACTCTACGTACGTTGGTAACTGCATCCTTTTTTGGTTTTTCTTTTCTTCCTTGGTGTCGGTGGCATTGTGCATTATGTATCTTCTCCTTATTATAGGTATGGCCATGGCCGTGCTGGGCCGACCTATGTGCTTATATCATTGTGCCTTAAGTTGTGGGAGATACGATAGTCTACAATATAGTTAGTGGGTTTTGTGTCGTGCTACCTCTTCTACACCTGCAGTCCTTCGTCCCGATGTGTCATGTCTATGTAAATTTTCAAAAGTTTTACTCCATATATTATTATATTTTTGCCACTGTTGAGGGTTATGTCGTGCCTGCTGTCAGTGATTAGATACTGGATTTTTCCCATAACCGTGACATAACATGGTCTATCACGTAGTAGTACCACATGCTGAATTGGGCTGAAACAGACTTATTTCGTACTTAAGGTATTGTGTGAAAGTTAATATTTTACTAATATGTAAACGCTACTCCCTTCACCGACCGTTGTCCCTACTGGGTCTCCGATCACGGCGCTTTAACTAAAACATGATGCACCTGGTCTCAACAAAATATTAGTACTAATCTACTACTATTAGCATAGAAATATAGGATCAGTGATTAATTAAGCTTTGTTCTCTTCATGTTATTTTTGTTGATATTTATTCTTGATTATTTATTTTTGTTGATTTTTGTTGATTTTACTGATTTTTGTTGATTTTTACTGATTTTACTCAACAAAAAATAAGTTGAAGAGAACAAAGCCTTGATGATCATATGATATGGAAAAATTAATGCAACTCATAACTTAAGAATGAAACATTAAACCATCTTATATAAACTGCATTATCGATAATAAGCCATACTTATATTGATATGTCCTAAATTTTACTCTACATCAACCATAACTTACCTTCATATTCAACTTGTTGGTCAAAATCAATATCATGCATTCTAGAGGTGATTAATGGTCAAAATGACAATGTCAATTCTCATTTTATAGAGTTAGGTGATTAGCAAAGGGTTTGCTAAATCTATTCAAGATTCAATAACCGTAGCTGGTGATGGCTCTCATACACTTCCTTTTTTGTATTCCCCATACAATACATTTAAAAAATAACCACAATTTTTCAAGAAAATCTTGGTTTCACAATTTTGAAATTCGTTTATAGCATTTGATTAAGTACTTGTCATGAGTAAGTTAAGTTTGTTCGTTGAGGTTCCCATAAATGACTAAGGTCAATACAAAATATTCTATACGCCCACTCGAGGCATTCTTTATGCTAAACTCATACTCACCCAAGAATTGGGTGTTGAACTCTTACAAATATTTTGACTTATAAAGAATTATCATAGGATACTTGAAGATCTAATAACCACCCTTGAAAATAACCAATTCATATATTGATGTCCCATACATCTCATTAACTTCCCATTTTCATGGTTTATAACCTTGAATGAGATCATACATATTATAGCTAATTTTGTTTTTCACCATAGAGTAGTTAAGAATTTATGGTTAAACCAAGATACCCCTTCACCCCAATAATACCCATTGAAGGGGTTTCCCAAAACTCTAACATATTATTCACTAATGACTTTGATGTTCGTGCCCTCAAATATGGCCAAGCAATCTGCCATCGATATTACTACATGACGGTTAGAGATGTTCAAATGCGAGCCTATGCTAGATGTAAAGTCGAACATAACATGAACTATAACCATGTAAACCGGATAACTTGACTTGAATTAGGCTAACAGGTAGACCGTTATAATTCAAAAAAAATTCCTTATTCGTGTCTAACGCTTTTCCAAGTCTAGTCAATCCAATCCTAATAATTAATAAACCATTGCTCCCATAAACAACTCTAGTTACTACAATTTAGACATCTTGCCTTCTAAAACAAGTTCCATATACCCTCATCTTTGCCCTACCTTGTTAAAAAAGAAAAGGGAAACAAATAAACAACAAACCCTCTCCCCTAGTGGAGGAAGTATTCAAGTAGTAGAAAACCAACACAGCAAAAACAAAACCAAACAAAAAGACCAACAACAACCTCACTTTGATTACATTTAACACCCCCTCACTCCTCCTCTCACTCTCCCCCCCCTTCCCCAAAAAACAAACCAGCATAATCTTAGCTGGACCCTAATACTTACATACACAAACACCAGTACTCTCTCTCCCCTCTTCACACTCCCATTCTCTCTCTACATACACAGACAGAAGAGAGAGAAAGCTTAACACTGCATCTTCAATGTCAATGTCTCAATAACCATCTCAATTCACACTACTCACTAACAACACTCCCACCATGCTCACCACTTTCTCTCTCCTCTTCTTCTTCCTCCTCCTCCTCTCATCCACCGCCCCTCACCTCTCTCTCTCCTCCCCCATCCCCACCCCCACCCGTCGGATCCTCCACCAGCCATTCTTCCCAGTCCAATCCTCTTCTCCCCCTGCTCAACCCCCTTCACCTTCATCTCCCTCTCCTCCGGCGGCGAAATACCCGTTTTCCGGCGGCTCCACCCCCTCCTCCGACGAGCCCTTCTTCCCAACGTACCCATCACCACCACCTCCGCCGCCTACTCCGCCGTCATCCTCCCCATTCGCCTCCTTTCCGGCCAACATCTCGTCTCTCATTCTCCCCCACTCTCCCTCCTCTAAGCCCTCCAAGAAGCTCGTTGCTGTCACAGTTGCGCTCTCTCTCTCCGCCGCCGTCATCGCCGCTGTCGCCCTCTTCTTCTTCTTCCGCTCCCGCCGCCAACGCCGCAATGCTGGCGATGATGATAATAAGACGACTTCGAGATCGGTGACGACTACGCCAATCAGTTATCGGGATCCGAGGAGAGACCCTCCTCCGCCCCCGCCCCAGCTCAGGAAGCCGGGGCAGAATACCAGTTCCGAGTTTCTGTACCTCGGAACGTTGGTAAACTCCACCGCCATTGATGGTGGCAACAACAATGGCGGTGGAGGTGGGGGTGGAGCTCGGAGGGGAGTCGGGCCGAGGAAGCTCGACTCACCCGAGCTCCACCCGTTGCCGCCCCTAAGCGGGCGGCAACAACCACAGATGCAGCAGCAGCATCTGAATCAGCAATATGAGGAGGAAGATCCGGAGGAGTTCTACTCGCCGAGAGGATCGGCGAGCGGGAGAGAGAGTGGTTCGGGTTCGAGGAGATCAGCGTTCGAAGCTGTGGTTCGAGCTCATGCTCAAGCTGAGCAGAGGTTGAACACGAGTGGAAGAAGCGGGAATGCGCACTCAGATGAGGATTCCACTTCGTCTTCTTCGTCGTCGAGTGGTGATTCTCCGGCGAGATCGGCGTCGATTAGTATATCTCCGCCGATGAGTAACAGTCCGACGAAGAACCCTAAGTCGTCATCGCCGGAGTTCATCGAGATGGAAGTTCAATCAGCGGCGGCGCAGTCAGTGGCGGCGTCGCCGCCATTGCCGGAGATGTCGTTCTCGCCGCCGTATTCTCTTTCCTCGTCGCCGGAGAGAGTGATGGAGCCGATCAAGGAAGAGGAAGAGGCGGAGGAATCGCCATTGTTGTCCAATGCTTCAAGCTCGAGCAGAATGACTTCTCCCCCTGATTCTCCGAGATTATCGCCATTGGCGGCGAAAATCGGGAAGGCAACTCAAGAGGAGAGAGATTGGGGTGTTCTAGGTCGGACATCGCCATCGTTGTCGAACGCTTCAACTCCGAGTCGCAAATCATCATCGCCGATTGCTTCGCTGAAACTACCAGCATTTCTAGGAGGTGGAAGGAGAAAGGATTCCAATTCTTCAATGTCGACAACTGCGTCGAATTCGCCGGTTTCTCTTCATTCTCCGACGTCTCCGATGTCATCAACTGCATCGCCATTGTCTCGGCACTCGAGATCGTATCCAGCTTCGCCGTTGTCGAGATCTTCAGCTGGAAGCTCGCCGAGATTGTCGAATGCTTCAAGCCATAGCTCGCCTAGATTGTCGATCTCTTCTTCTGGTCGGAAGAGTCCTTCGACATCAGCTAGAATCAGCAGCGTTGCTGCGGTACCGCCACCCCCTCCACCGCTGCCGCCAATGGCGGCTATGAGGAGGTCTCAGAGTCCTCCACCGCCGCCTCCACCACCACCTATGGCTGAACGTGTTGTCGCTGCAACTACGCCTCTGAAATCAGTGGCGGTTTCTCAACAAGCTGCAGAATCTCCGGTGGAAGGTTCTGGAAGCGGGGATAGTGAGGAAACAACGCCCAGGCCGAGGTTGAAGCCGTTGCATTGGGATAAAGTGAGGGCGAGTTCGGATAGGGAGATGGTGTGGGATCAGCTCCGGTCGAGCTCTTTCAAGTAACTTCTCTTGCCATTATAATGATGATCAGTTCATTTTACAGAATATTGATTGATAGATTAATGTGTGAATCTTATATAGTATAGTAATTTGATTGTTGTTTGCAATTGCAGATTGAATGAGGAAATGATTGAGACATTATTTGTTGTTAATGCTCCTAACTCGAATCAGAAGGAAATGGCTCGAAAACCAGCACAGCCCTCACCATTGCAAGACAATAGGGTGCTTGATCCAAAGAAAGCTCAGAATATTGCCATTTTGCTAAGGGCACTCCATGTCACAATGGAGGAAGTTTGTGAAGCTCTCTTGGAAGGTATATTAATTGAATTCCCTTACATGTGTCAAACTCCCTCGTATTTGTGTTGTGTGATTATGATTTTATACTGGTTTTGTGCAAAGCAAATCGCTTTCGGGATTGAGTTGTGTTGCTTAAGCAATTGCTGCTAATAGAAATGAATGTCTTTCGTAACGATGTTTGGGTTACTTTTGCTTAAGCTATGCATTGGATTCTTTGGGAAATCTTCTCAATTCATTAAATTCCACTAATGGAGAAAGTTACCCACTTAGCTATGGTCCCAGGGTGAAAAGTTGTTCAAATCTCATTTAGTGAGTTATTTTTGCTGGGACCATAATCTGATTCCCTGGATTGATTCTGTGGGGACAAGATTCTACTTTGGAGGTGAAGTAAATAGAAGATGGTAATTGTGAATTTTGAAGGGATAGGCAATATATTCAGAAACTATAGTGTCTTTTTTGATGGTTTAGTATTTGGCATTATGGTGGACAACTTTATACGCCAGCAGCTTATTAGGATACGAGGGAGTTTTTTGAGTGTTGTTGAAGATATTTGCTAGTTTTGAAGCATCTCATGGATATAGATTTTAATTCTCATTCTAGACTAGATTGGTAAGTAATGATTGCGGTCACGTGTCCTAGGAGTTATTCCGTGTGTAACTGTGTTCTGGTGCAATTGTTGAATTTGAAAGGATAACGTGGGAGTCGTCATGTTTTGGCTTCCTGACAACCCATATGAACTGAAATCCTGCAAGANGCACGTAAATTGGCTGGTGTGGAGGGTATATAACTTCACATAATTTGTTCAGCTGTCTTTCATTTCTAGTTTTGATAAAAGGCTACAATTTGACATGGAGTTGAACTCTTCCTAGTTGTATTTTCCTTTGATAATCGCACATAGTGCATCAACATTCTCATTTTTTTCTTTCAATTTATGTCCATCACTACTGCAAACCATGGATCCCTTTGTATGAGGGGATGGGAACTCATGCCTCATTTCCCCTGGTTATTGTGCAGGTAATGCAGAGACTCTCGGAACAGAACTTCTGGAGAGTTTACTGAAGATGGCCCCATCAAAGGAAGAAGAGCGCAAACTGAAAGAGTACAAGGATGATTCACCTGTCAAGCTTGGGCATGCTGAGAAGTTTTTGAAGGCTGTGACTGATATACCTTTTGCATTTAAGAGGGTGGAGGCAATGCTCTACATGGCCAATTTTGAGTCTGAGGTCGAGTACCTCAAACGGTCTTTTGAGACCCTAGAGGTAAATTATTCTTGCCACATCTCTTCTTATCCTTATGTTTACTGAACATTGGTCTATAGTTGCTGATGCATGACTTGAATGAGGTTGCTAAGAAGGATTTAGTGACGTTCAAAAATTCGGGGCACAATCCTCATTGGGGAAATGAACATACAGTATCATGACATATTAGCAGGAATCCTAAATAATGGGAATGAGCATAAAATTTCCCTATATTTCCCATACATCCACAATTCATTAGCTGAAAGTCATGATGTGATGAGCTGCTTAGACAAATTAAATATGAAAAGCTACATATGTTGGTTAATAGTTGTTTATTCACTCTTTTCAAAACTATAGAGTCATTAACCAATTGGTTGTTTCTGGTTGCTAGATCACTCTCTATCTATCTTGTATGTGTGTATATAATTAAACTCCAGATATTCATATGCAAGTTGGGGAATAATTCAGCATGTAGGGTACTACAAAAAAGGGAAGGGTAGAAGGTTCCTTATAACACACGGTTTTTAACTCCAAACCCATTCTGCAATAGAATATCTATCACTATCACTAAAGTTGGATTGAGAGCAGAAATAACATAGTGAGTGATGTGTTGTGCCCTTTCAGTGTCTTTAGCTAGTCTGCTATTCGATATTCAACTTGTCAACACACCTAATAATGTACCTTCCTGCTATAGGCTGCGTGTGATGAACTAAGGAGCAGCAGAATGTTCCTGAAGCTTCTAGAGGCAGTCCTTAAAACAGGGAACCGTATGAATGTTGGGACAAACCGTGGTGATGCGCATGCTTTCAAGCTTGACACGTTGCTCAAGCTCGTCGACGTCAAAGGCGCTGATGGCAAAACGACACTCCTACACTTTGTTGTGCAGGAGATCAGTAGAACTGAAGGGCAACGCCTTTCCAGTGCCTCCGACAACAACCAAACTCCAAATGACGAAGCAAAGTGCCGAAAGCTAGGGTTGCAAGTTGTTTCTGGTATCAGCTCCGAGCTTGCCAATGTCAGAAAGGCAGCTGCTATGGACTCTGATGTGTTGAGCAATGACGTTGCCAAGCTCACTGTAGGACTCGCAAACATTGCAGAGGTTGTCAGATTGAATGAGCAAGCCCATCTTCAGGAAAGCACCCGAAAATTCTCAGAATCAATGAACAAGTTCATGAAAATGGCAGAAGAAGACATCTTCAAGGTTCAAGCCCAAGAACGTGTGGCTCTTTCTCTAGTAAAGGAGATTACAGAATACTTCCATGGCAACTCAGCCAAGGAAGAAGCTCATCCATTTAGAATCTTCATGGTCGTACGAGACTTCCTTATGATCGTGGATCGTGTTTGCAAGGAAGTTGGCATGATAAATGAACGAACGATTGTCAGCAACGCTCATAGGTTTCCCGTTCCAGTAAATCCGATGCTCCCTGTTCCGGTGAACCCTCTTTTCCCCGGTTTTCCAGGCAGGAGGCAGTCTAGTTCTTCAGATGATGGGTCATCATGATGTTAATGGTGTTAGCTGGTGGTAGAGAGGCTCTGTAAAAAGAAACTGGCCTGCAGGATTTTTGTTGTTCTAATTATATGTAACTTTCATATTTTTTGTAATTATTATATATAATTATAAAACATTTTGGAAATTAACAGTCTCATAGACGAAATTGTGTACTGATTTTTTGCCCCTTGAAGAGGACAGATGCTTATAGCAGGCAACAGCAACCATTTTAGCTGATGCCCTTATAAAATCTCAAACATTACCAATATAGCCAAAAAAAAAAAAAAAAAAAAGTTAATAAAAATAAAAAATCAAAATAAAATTCAATTATTATGGGAAATGCTTTTCACCTAATTCTTTGTCCATTCAACTATTCAAAAATTTCTGGGAAATATTTTTTCAAAAATATTTAAAATAAAAATAAAAAATCAATTGCAGTGTAAGCTGATGTCAACAGATTTCCAGTCTATATGAGATTTCGATGCTGGTATTTGTATTTTCTGAATTCATTTTAGGGTCAATAATTGAAGGCGCATCCACCGGAGTAAACAATTCAAACATGTTGGCCTTTCAATTTTGATTTGTTAAAAGAAGACAAAGCAAATAAAATTTAATAGGTTTACATTGAATTGAATCTTCCAATCCCTCACTTGTCACATGGGAAAGTCTCTAATTATTTCAATTGGAGACAAATTTTGCCTGACTAGGAAAGTTGGACAAACATGCACTACAACTTCAACAACAGCGGTGTGGGAAAACTATTCCTTTTTATACTATATGGCTTCGTTTCACCTTATTCTATTCTATTTCGGTTCAATTCACTTTAGATCAGCAAGTTGCTTTTTCTTTCACATATTAATATCTATTTTGTGCTCATTCAGTTTAGTTCAATTCGATTTAGATACTTTCAGGCGAAACAAACATATCATGTTACCACCATATAGTTAATCTTACCAACCTAAGTAGCATCTATCCTCTAAGAAGCATATTATTTTTTATTTTTTTCTTTTTCAAGATCAAAATGCATATCTATAACATATTATGGCCATTTTTTTGTAAGGAGCCGGGAGATAGTATGATCGGTTGCTATATTAGTTTATTGTATAGTATTTGATCGATTGTAAGTATGTTTTATTTTGTTGGATCACCAAATAATCATGATTCACCTAACAATCACATTNAAAAAAGAAAATCTTAAATATTGGTGAAGGCTATATCCAAGACAAAAACAATACTCTTATGATATGCAAAGAACATGATACATGACACTAGAGTGATATTCTAAAGGAATGGACTGAAGACACTTGTGTTAAGTGTTGGTACCTTGATTATTGGGGGTGTGATTATTAATATTTTTGGAAATTTCCTTGTAGTTTTTGGATAACTAACTTCCAAAGGCATCAAATGGAATATCCAAACAAATCATATATGATAACATAACTCTAAACTAAAGAAATTCAGTTGAAGTTGATCTGAAATTTCAGCATAAAATCCAGTGAATGACAATCCCCAGAAACTGAAATTACCTAAGATTCTGAAGAGGCACTTGTAAGCAGAGGACCATTTCCACCCCATTACTGACCTCATAAAATAACATCAAAATAAAGGGCTGATCCATAAGCATGTGCAACTCCATGCAGCATATACACATGCATGCTTAAAATTGCCAATAAATCAAATGCATAACATAGTGGTTTTGTTCTGTTACATTGGCTTTGTAGATGCATGTGCCCATATCAGAGGCATCACATATTCTGAAGAAAATAAATCATTGTTTACAATGACATAAGCCAAGTTCAGAGATCATCAACAACTACTCATGTTTTGCACACTTAGTTGATTGCAAGGCCTTTGCATCCTTGCGCTCTAAGATGCGACGTGCTTCCTCTTCAGTGGCCGGGACAACATTGCGAATGCTAAGTCCGGTTCCACCGGCATTTGATGCAGGGCATACAGTGAATGTGAAGTAAAACGTGTTCGATACCTGTTCCCAAGATAGTTTAAGTAAGTTAACAAAATGCACCAACTAAAGCCAAAACAATATGCAGAAATATTATAGTCCCTCCGTTCCAAATGGATTGTCTTAGTTGATTTTTTCTGGTCGAATGTGAAAATTTTGACCATAAATTTATGCAAAGTTATTATACATATGAATAATCTAGACCTTAAGACTTATATTTGATATCTTACAGTTTGTGATCACCATTATTAGAATTTATAACTAATAAAATGATAATACATTGTGAGAAATTTATGGTCAAAGTTGATCACTGAAACTGTAAACGTCAATTAGGACATCCCACCTGGAATGAGAAGGAGCAATATGTTTCAATAACTACATGTAGTTGTAAGTAGTTAATGGTACATGTGTTTGTATGAGTCACACAACTGAATGCTCCACAGTAACAAGCATGTACAGCCACAGAAGGAAAACTATTGATTTTTGGATAAGTTCTAGAAGTACGAACTACGAGGTCTAAGAATTTATCATAACTGAATTTCTCAAGTGCTTACCTCACTTGACCTTATCTCAGGCCTTGTAACATGAGCAACCACCTCAACGTTTATTAGAGGATGTTCTGGATTATCAAGTTCTGTGTAAAGGACACATGATTTGAGACGCAGAAAGTCACCAACATCCACCTGCAGGACCAACAAAAACAATTCAAAAAGAACTTGCTCAACATCTCTAGTATGAATTTTCCCAAGTGAGCTAATATATTTTTAGGTAAACATGACAATCTGAAACAATAGTCTGATAAATGTCTTAAGCAATAACTCTCAACATTGCAAGAATGGTATACATCTCTTACGTAAAAAATGTATGAAAATTCACCGACATCCCCTGTCTTGAGTATGAAAATAAAAACTGGCTGAAAGGGCCGGGCCTAAACTCTCTAGCATGAGAAAGCAAAAGGTTCGAAGTCACTGTGATAGGAAAGACAAGAAACTCAACAAAGAGAGGATTGTTACAAAAGTACTATGGTAAGCTATAGAGAAAACAATGACTCACTGGTTTCAGAAAGTCGACATGATCAACTTCGAGAAAGCAAGGTCTCATACCAGCGAATGCATAGGCTGTAGAAAAAGCGAGCTCGAAAGCTCTGTGCATTAAAAAACCTCCAAAGATCCTACCATGGATGTTCCTTTGCTGAGGCTGGCATATCAAAGAGTTCTCAAGGGGTGTATCCCTCAAAAGAATGCTATTTCTGTCTGCCAATGCTGGCATATCAGAAAAGATGCGCCCTTCAGTTAATAAAGCTTCTAATCTCTCTACTTCACAATTTTCATACCCCCTTTTGCTTCCTCCTGCCTTCCTTTTCCTAAGTTTGCTTCTCGCTTCTGCTTCTTCGAAGAGAAGTTTTTCTTTTTCAGTTTCAGGAGAGAGTCTATTAACTGGAGCAGCCTTCCCTGTCTTGGAGTCCCGAGCTACAAAGATGAAATTAGCTGAAAGAGCAACTGAATCTGAAGCAGGAGAGCCTGCATTAACACACATCAGCATTTATCAAGTTAATGAAAGGTAGAATTCAGTAACAGTCGCATGCTTTTAAAAAAAATAATATCAGAATCAGTGAACCACATAACAATTCCTAATCGTACTTATATCAGATAACATAACCGCGATGATCCAAATATTAGTCTGATAAACTGCAACTTTGGTGTCAAGCTGGGAAATAAAAAATGCAGTAGGGGTTTAAGAAGTGCAAGTAGTCCCATGTTTGGAGAAAAGCATATAGAGTTCCTTAATGATTTAGCTATCTGTTTCAGATTTTGGAGTCTAATTAGCCTCTGGAAGCCAAGATTCAAGCATCAAATTTCCCAACAAGATTCGAAGTCTATTGCGATACATGAAAAGAAATGAATGTGAAATACTGCAAAATCAATTCTTTTCATGTGTCGGAATAGACTTTGAATCTTGTTGGGGAATTTGATTATCAATTGTCTTTAAATGCATTTCTACCATTAACTTAACTGATTCAGAAGCTAGTAAGATATTCATATGTGAACATCAGAAATACCTTCATCGCCCTGACTTACTTCAAGATGAATCTCGATTGAGGACCGACCAACCCATATGACTGAGCCAGACATTTTCAGATCACTGTCTACACTTATTGGCTTCTTTAAAACAATCCTGTCTACAGAAGCAGTGACCAGCAGCAATGGTCTGGTAGTGCAATCTTCCTCAGTACAATGCTGAACCACAAAAAAGGAAAACTGGTAAGTATCAGAGATCGATAGAAGAAGCAAGCTTCTTAAGAAGGATATCCTCTAAGGTCAGCCACATCGATGTATGGTACAAAGTCTGGACATAGGAAGTCCATGTCACATTAACATAGATCATAATTGGGTCACCAACTAACAATCTACATAGCTCATCAATTAATATCACTTTAATAAATAGAGAAGGTTAAGATTTCTTTCTGACCAATTTCTTTAAATAGAGAAGCTATCTTCTGCCAAATTTCTTAGTAAGTCAAAATTTTCAAATATACCTACTCAAGCTTATCACATGGATCCTCTTTAAACTCTACATAAACAATTAGAGTTTACAGTACAACTTTCAGCTATTTGGTATGTTAGCATTTTTTGCTTACGGTTAAGAGTAGGCTGGGTGTGCCATTGGGCCTTTGGAAGTAATAATAAGGGAAAAAAATAAAAAATCCAGGTACCTCCTATCTCCTCATATCGACAAATGAGAACAGATTGCGAAATGAGACATTATTGTCTCTTGCACTATCAAGGGCTTTTCAGTTAGAAATTACTGGAAAAATGGCAGTTTTATGGTTTGGTTGATTTCCACAAGTTGGAAGGAACAAGAGTCTGCGTAGTGCAGCATTAGCTCTTCATGGAGAGTGTTGAACCTATCTTTAAATCACCTTTCATCCAGCTGCGAGAATCACAATCAACAAAGAAATGGTGCACAGGTCTGCTAATGTAAATTGTAGCTAAGATATATAATAGATAGTCATTTATTGATAATTGGCAAAAAAGGCACCCAATGAAACAGTACTTCAAGCTGAGCAAGTTCACTCTTGAAACTCCATGCAAATTTGACTTCGCCCATATGAAATTATAGTACTTAATAGCACCTTTTGTGGAGTAAAATACAACAAACACAGGGAATTGACAAGACATTGATGCAAGTATAGCCAAGGTCCAAGGCAGAACCTTTTACTAGTATCTCAGAAATGTGGAGATATAGGAGCCTTAAAAGTGGGTCATTAATAGAGCGTCACTAAAGGCTCTTGGAGAGTGGAGACTCTATAATAGTCCTTGGGGCCTCCCACTTCCCCCGTGGGACCCCGTCCAATATCGTTCAAACTTACCACCTACGTCTCACGACATCTCAGATGCTGGGTTTCCATAGGCTATTAGCCTTTGGAACCCCCTCCCCTCGGTTCGCCAATTACGTTGTTTAAGACGGATGTTTCTAGCACTAACGCCAATGCCCCCTTAGTAAATACGGCTAGGAAATAACGTTCGTCCTGAGATTTCTGGAAAGTCCCATTTCCATAGGTTATAAACTTATAACTTGTAGTCTTTGCATTGGCCCCTCCTGGGACCGGAACAAAGGCTGACCAAGAAGAGACATGGGTGCCTGTCGTGACACTCTAATATCATATTCACTCTTGGTATGGGTTGTGGAGCCCTTTAAAGGGTTGACTAGTAATGGGTTGCCAAAGGTTATTGAGAATAAAGGCCTTCCACATCGTCTAACATCATATTGGATCATGTTTTTGTGTAAAAAAAAAGGGTGACTAGTAAAGGTCACCAAAGCCTATTGCAAACCGCCGATGAAGTCTTGGCCTAGTGGTTAAGACTGGGGTATTAGATACATTAGGTCCAGGTTTGATTTCCCTCCCCTCTCCCCTAGTGTATGTAAATTTCTTGTTCTAGCCTCTATGTCTCCCTAGGACAAAAAAGAGAGAGAGAGAGAGAGAGAGAGAGAGAGAGAGAGAGAGAAAAAGCCTATTGCAAACCAGTAACTAACATCTGGGTACAATCTTGGTTTCCGGATCTAATATTGCCTTAAAACAACCACCTTGGTCCTATATGTGCCGTTTTACGCGTGTTAAGGGTCGGATGGTTGGTTGAATTTTTCAACGACAAGATGAAGACCAAGGGCCAAGAGACCTTTCGGTATCCCCAAGGACACTTTCTCAAATGCCTTAACATCATCTTCATCCATGGTTTCAGTGTTTGAGTCTTAAGAGTGGGTGTCTAATAAAGTTCACTAAAGGTTTTTTGGGACCTAATAACCGTCCGTTGGCCTCTCACTCCCACCGGAGGCCTCCCATCCAATAACTACATCTATCTCAAAGCATCAAGGCTGTCCCATTTTGGTGGACTATTGCCTTTGCATTGCACCCTCCCGCAAGCTGGTTAAATTTTTCAACACCGAAGTTCCTATGGACTAAGACCAACAGAAGAGACCCTCCAGTAACCTTGGAGGTTTCCCCCCACACCTTAACATCATATTCGCCTATGGTTTTAGCGTTAGGCTTTTAGGTGAGTGATTAGTCAAAGGTCACCCAGGCTACAGGGAACCAATAACCAACCTCGAGGGCCTCCTACAACACTTAGGCAATCCCCTTCCAATATCATTAAAAAAATAACTAAATCGTCCAGCGACGACACTGATGTCTCATTTTTGTGGGCTACAGTGTTTGGACTGGAACCCCTCGAGGGTAAGTTGAGTTTTTCAGTTTTTTGACATCGAGTTGTCTATGAAGACAGACCCTAATACTCCCTAATTCCCCATGGAGGGCTTCTTTATCAACCAAATATAATATTCATATTTGGTTCTATGTTGGAGCTTTAAAGTGAAAGACTTCTAAACGAAAGGCTATTAGGGACCTAACAGGCCACCAACGTCTCCTAGGGGTCCCGTCGAATATTGTTTGATAATAAGTGTTCATTCAGGGACATCTAATATGCCTCGTTAATCGTTATTTTGGGTTATAAACCTTTGAATTGACCCTCTCGGTAGGCAGTTGAGTTTTTCAACAACTTAGTTTCTAGGGACTAAGGCCGACTAAAGAGACTTTGTAATCCTACGTATTATTGAATACACCCATAATTTTGATGTTGGATCTTCAAAAATGAGTGACTAGTAAAAGATTACCCAATGCCATTGAAAACCCAAGAAAAACCAAAGAACTTCCCATGCCATCTTTTGAAAATAACATCATTCACATGAAACATTCTGAATGCCTTGTTTTATACGAGTTATAGCCTTTACAATGTGTCACTCGGGCCGATTGAGATAATCATTGGACAAAGGCCAACTTTTGAGACTCCATGATGCTCCCTTGAGGCCTTCCCCAACGCGCTAACTCATATTAACTTAAGTGCTGGAGCCTTAAAAGTAGGTGATATGTAAAGGATCATAACGGTGACCAAATAACTCACCTTGGGGCCTCATACGCCTTTATCGCGGTCTCCGTTCAATATCCTTTGGATATAACCACCTTACCCCTAAGATGTCTTGGATGCTTCATTTTTATGGGTTATAGCCTTTAGACTTGACCATGTGGGAGGCTGGTTGAGTTTTGGGTTTAAGGCTAACCAAGAGACCCTCTATGCCCCCAGGAGATCTTCCATAGTGCTCTAATATCATATTCAACCATGGGTGTTGGAGGTTTGAGACTGAGTTCCAGTAGAGTGTCAAAGGCTACATAAGACCGAACAATAGACAGTCATGGTATGAGGGCCACCCACGCCCGCTTAGGGGTCTCCGTCCAAAAATGTTCGAAATAAGACCTTTGTCTCGACACTCAAGATGTCCAAAATGCCTCGTTTTCGTGAGTTATGTCTTTGGAGCAGACCATCTCTATGGGCAAGTGAGTTTTTCAACACTGAAATCGACGTGTACATAAGACCCAACAATAGACTGTCGTGGTCTAAGGGCCACCCACGCCCGCTTGGGGGTCTCCATCCAATAACGTTCGAAAATAACACCCTAACATCATATTCACTCAAAAATTTGGTGCTAGATCCTATATACTGCTAGTGGGTGACCAAAGGACTACCCAAAGGCTATTAGGCGCCCAGAGCCTCCATGTCCGTATAGGGGTCTCTATCCAATACCGTACGAAAACAACCACCTTCTTCCTAAGACACTCCGGATGCCCCATTTTCGTGGATTATAGGCTTATAGCCTTTGGACTCTACCTCTCGACTGTCTTGAGGGCCAGTCAAATTTTTCAACACCAAGGATTGTTGAGTATGTTTGATAATAAAATGAACGTTATTAAGAAGGAGAGAAAGGGTACAAAGAGCGAGAATAAGCCATTCTCAACAAGTAAACCAACCCTAACTAAAAACCACTAAACCTAACACAAGTAAATCGACCAAACCCATAAACCCGCCAAACCTACCCCTAGAAAACCGACTAAACCACCAACCCTTCAAACCTGGCCCAAGATGCTTAATACATAAGCTTATACGTGTTGCTACGACCATCATAATTTATACTAGACTTTCACCGTTCCAATTCAAGAATACCCTTCTACTTATTGGAGTACATCTGAACCCCAAAAGAGACATCTTTTCCCATACGATCCACTAACTTAATCCCCAAGGCCTCAACAAGAGCATTTCCACGCTCATCCACCTCCTCAATGCCCAACGAGATTCCTGGCCCTGGTGGAGTTAGGAAGATCCCATCGCCAGGATCATTGGCTCCACCCTTTACCTCATGATAACTGAAGAATGGTGTAAGAGCACGGCCCTTTCTGAGGGCTCTCCAATCAAGTCCCACCTTGCTTTGAAGAACAACCTCCCTCGTCCTCATGAAAAAGAGATACACCTCGCCAGGATTCTTGAGTATTAAGGGACCCAATAGATCTCACAATGCCCCTTGGTGACCTTTTCTAACGCCCTAACACCATATTATCCAAACGGTCTCGGTAGCATACGCATAGTTGAAATTGTCTACTATCTTAACTCCCTTGTAAAGTACATATACCAATAGTAATGCAACACCAAATAATAATATATGAAGAATAACTCAAAAGACCAAGGATAATCAGCAGCAAGATTCAGATATCCAAAACAATGGTGCTAGCAATTTACCACCTCATCCCCTACCCCCCCCACCTCCAAAAAAAAAAAAAAAACAAAAAAAGAAAGGGAAAATAAACCACAAAATAGAAATGGGAATTGTGTGTTAAACTTAAAGCTAACCTTGACAGAGATGGTACCAGCAAGGGCATCAAGATCTTCAAGCAGCTTGCCAATCCTCATCTCATTCCAAGGATCCCTGTACTGCTCTCTGAGAATAAAATCAGATGAGAAATTGTAAAGAACAGTCATCCTACTATGAGAAGGAGACTTGGTAAGCAACTGGGTCTGTGGAGGAGCATCATTTGAAGGGTCCATCATGATCTCAATGATCTTAGACCTTGTTTCCCACAATGCAATTGTCACAGGTGAATGGTACATTCCAGGCCACAGGCTAAGGGGCTTGTGGGTTCCATCAGCTGCCTTTGATGGGTTTGGCAAATTTGAGTAAACCGAGATGAAATTCGAAGGAGATGAACTGGGTTCCATTGAAATTGGAAATGTAGGCTTTCTCTTCTGATTCTCTCTTGGTCAATTCTTCAAACAGGTGGTGGGGGTGTATGATGATCAAACCCCAAAAGTGCTTCCTTTAAATAGTAAAATGGATCAAAAAGAAGGTCAAGTGAAATTCTGGTGAGAATTTAGGTTTGGTTTTCTTTGAAAGGGAGAAAGATTGGAACTTTCATAGATTATATCAAAGGGTTGCGTCCAGGTGGGAGATTGGGAGCTGTGAATTTGATCAATTCCAACGGTCATGCTAGTTGTGCTTTCGACACTTCTTGTTTAGTTGGCTTTCTGTGTTTGACTTGTTTAATGACAGCAAATTAACTAATGCTTCCTTTTATAGTACTCCT
This sequence comes from Mesembryanthemum crystallinum, assembly GCA_030267885.1. Taxonomy (NCBI): domain Eukaryota; kingdom Viridiplantae; phylum Streptophyta; class Magnoliopsida; order Caryophyllales; family Aizoaceae; genus Mesembryanthemum; species Mesembryanthemum crystallinum. The sequence continues at coordinate 18,501 of BSSO01002558.1, forward strand.
ATTGGTTTGAAGTGCATTCCAAATACGAGTCAATCAAGAGTTAAAAGATACAAATCTCGATTTGGGGAAATGGACAAGTCCTCGTTTTTGTTCTTAGTATGAAGAAATTTAACTTCTAAATTAGGGTTGTTCTCATTTTTTTATTTTTTTTCGATTGCAGGAAAAATAATAAAAAAAAAATCTATAGTATGTAAAGGTTAATATTAAGTTGGTAAAATTAACAAAAATCAGCAAAATATCAAAGTATAATTAATAGTTACAACAAAAATCAGTAAAATATAACAAAGCAAAATCTGATTTCTTATTTATAAATTGTTACTGTTTAAACAAGAACATAGTATTTGAGTCATAAAATATAGGAAAAATTTTATTTTGGGTACCCGACGTTAGACCTAATTGCAATTTGGGTACCTGTCTTTTCAATATTCTCATTTTGGGTACCTGAA
>BSSO01002559.1:0-18945 GCA_030267885.1 Mesembryanthemum crystallinum
ACGTGAATATTTATTGATCATCTTATTGGATTTTGTTTCATAATGGTGATAAATGTTACGTGAATATTTATTGATCATCTTATTGGATTTTGTTTCATAATGGTGATAAATGTTACGTGAATATTTATTGATTATCTAACGTGATTTATATGTCTTTGAGATGAGATATTATTTTGGAATTGGTTGTTTTATAGACTCTCGACACATGTTTAGGCTTTTGATTATACTGCCCAAAAGCTGAAGAGTATTGTCCAGATTGAATAGATGATCTCCTTTGTTGATAAAAACCACAACGGTTTTGTCAATTTAGGTGGTGGTGGCAGTAGAATTAGATTTCAATATTCAGATTAAGTTTAAATTTATCAGTCTTTTTTTTTTTTTTTTTTAATATGCAAGGACTGTCCCGAAGGGCCTGGTCAGTTTGACCATAAACCCATGAGCCCAAGGGCCCATGGAAGGAGTAAATCATAACAATCCTACAAAATGGGGTTATCCAATATCCTTTTCCCCAATCGGTCTATGAATTGAATCTAAGATCATTTCTATTGCGACCTTTAATGTTACACTTATCGATCTTCCATTTACCACTACGCTATGTCGGGGGTGACTATTAAGTGCATACAAGTCACGAACCAGAGTCAAGATTTTTTTCCTCATCATATATATACATGGCATTAACAAACTAATCGTGGGCACCATGATAACCTTATATGTCCAAGTATAATCTTTGATTGGTTAATCATCCTTCATCATTAATTAATTAATAATATGAATATGAATATCATCCCATCAATGGCCAACACCAACGGCATGATTGGCTCTTCATTAGCAACAACAACCACAACTCAAAAAAAAAAAAAAAAAAAAAAGTTTCATTCACCCGCCAAAACACCGCGTGGTAATTGGGTCCCACGTCACAACATAATTTTCCTTCAAAATCTCTGTTCCTTTCCTCAAAACAACCCACCATTTTCGGAGATTCAAAGGAACAACAACTCTGCTCACCCTCATTCCTAATCCTCTCTCTCTCTCTCTCTTTCTCTCTCATGAATTCAAGTTGACTTCTTATCAACTAAAATTAATCTCTTGTGGGTAATTGATGAGCTTTTGATCCTCTGTTTTTGACCATTTTTAACCATCTGGGTTGGTTTTTATTTTGTTCAATTTTGTTCTACTCTATACATTTGTCTCTGATTTTTGTTCTTCTTTTTTGAAATTCTAATTTGGTTTTTGTTTCTGGGACTTTGTGGGTCTTCATCTTTGATCATTGAATTGTTGTGTTGGGGTGCATTTGAATTCAAACCCCGTTCTTTTCTCTAACCCCTCAATCCCCCAACAACAAAGTTCAAATCTTTTTTTTTTTTATTTCACAAATGTTATTTACTAGAGAGTATCCTGCATTTCACCAACAAAATTTTCTGTTTGGAAACACAATTATTATCTTACATTAGATTGGAAAACAAAAGAATGAATTTTTGAGGAACCCATTTTTGTTTTCATCCAATTTTGAACAATTTTGGGGAGGTACATTTCATTTCTGGGTTCATTGAAACAAAGGTTAGATATGAGTTGCCTTCCATGTTTTTCCTCCCAAGGCAAGAAAGCAACTAAGAGGCTCAACAGCAAAAGGGCAACGCCACCTGCTGCTCCACCCTCCATCCCAAGCCCGCCATCTCGTTCCGGTAATCATTCATTCAAGTTTCAATAGCATTTGTTTCATTTTTATCCAACAAATGAATAAAAATAAGACATTAGTAATTGTTTGTTTAGCATAATCTATTGTCTTAGAGGAACAAAGAAACCAAGGGTTTTTGAACAATACATCGCCGCGGCCTAGTTGTATGCATTGATTCTTTTGTGACATGTACAATTATGATCATAACTTCCTTATATGAATTTTGAAGTTGATAGTTTTGTATAGTTCAACGACAAAAACTTGAGTGAGATGATCTCAATGTGAGACCAGATGACTTTTAAATTATTTTGGGGTGAATTCTTTCTGTTATGGGGTGACTTTTTGTCTCAAATGAGACATGTTCTAGTTTGAAAGAGTAAGATTGTTTGATTGTTTCAATATAGTTCAAGTTTGGATCATTGAAGAACTATATCTTGTTTCGTATTGCAGACAACCATAGACCCAAAAACATGACACAACCTGCAAGTGGGAGAAACTCTACTGACAATGGGAGACAGTCTAATGACAGTGGGACCAACAATATTGCCGCGCAGACTTTCACTTTCCGAGAGCTAGCAAATGCAACCAAGAATTTCCGTCCTGAATGTTTGGTAGGCGAAGGTGGCTTTGGAAGAGTCTACAAAGGCCAACTTTCGACTGGCCAGGTACCCAACAACTTGCGTTGCAACTCTAATTAGTTCTAATTATTAGTAGCTTGCTTCTGTTAACTTGCTTAGTTTGTGGTGCTTGATCTTTAGACCGTGGCAGTAAAGCAACTTGATCGAAATGGATTGCAAGGGAACAAAGAATTTCTAGTCGAGGTTCTGATGCTAAGCCTTCTTCATCATTCAAACCTGGTTAATCTCATTGGATATTGTGCTGATGGAGATCAAAGGCTCTTGGTGTATGAATATATGCCTATGGGATCTTTGGAAGACCATCTATTCGGTAATTATATATCCTCACTTCTTTCTTTGCTCCTGCAATTTGATGTTCTTATGCAAATCTTAGGGCATACGAAAACTTATGTATGTTGTATGTCAGTAACATTACAACTCCTTTTTATCAAACTAGCAGTAACTGTGAGCAGCATAAATACTATGCAATATCTTTTCGAAAATCTAGAGTAACAAGAGAAAAGAGTGAGCTTAATTAGAGTTTATGCATACAAAATAAATTGAAACATTTGCTTAGGAACTAGGAACCTTATTGAAGTGTATGTTTGATCTTTCTTATGGTGCTTCTGTTGCATTTACCCGTGAAAATTTGTATTTACAGAAATCCGGCCTCATCAAAAACCATTGGATTGGTGCTCGAGGATGAAGATAGCTTTGGGGGCTGCTAAGGGTTTAGAGTATCTTCATGATAAGGCAAACCCTCCGGTCATCTATCGTGACTTGAAATCCTCGAATATATTACTTGACAATGATTTCCTTGCTAAACTCTCAGATTTTGGACTAGCCAAGCTTGGTCCTACAGGGGATAAAACACATGTTTCTACACGAGTAATGGGAACATATGGCTATTGTGCACCGGAATACCAAAGAACAGGCCAATTAACAGCAAAGTCGGATGTATATAGTTTTGGAGTTGTTTTGTTGGAGCTTATTACAGGAAGAAGAGCCATTGATACAAGAAGACCAAATTACGAGCAACATCTTGTCGCTTGGGTGAGTTCTTGCTTAAATTATTTACAATATATGAAGTATCATTCTTGGTGCCATTGTGCATTCACTTCCCTAGCATGTCCTTATACCAAAGCCTATATGACTATATCAAATTAACGGGCAATGAATTTCGAACATTATTCATGAATATAATGTCTTGTTTGACTTTACAGGCACAACCAGTATTCAGGGAACCAAGCAAATTCCCCTCACTGGCTGATCCACTTCTTGGCGGTGATTTCCCAGTGAAGGGCTTGAACCAGGCAGTAGCGATTGCAGCCATGTGTCTCCAAGAAGAAGAAACAGCACGACCCTTGATGAGCGATGTGGTCACCGCCCTCAGTTTCCTCACATTGATCTCAAAAGATGCTGGCGATACTTCTCCCTTGCTCTCTGAGCCCTCTCCTACAAGCAATCACACTGAGCGTAGCAGCAGCCACGATGATGAGACTGCTGAGGAGCGCCAACGCGCTGTGGCTGAAGCCATAGAGTGGGGAACTACTCACAGTGCTAGATCACAAAGCCATAGCCATTCACCAGGCAGAGTCTAAGTACTTTTTGCGCAATTCGGTACATGTTCTTGGCAAGCATTGTGTCATGTTGTCAACATTTTCCCTTTGGTACGTCTAAGGTTTTTCTCCTGAAAGGATGAGTTTATGGAGTTTGCTACGGATATGCGATTTGGTGTTTTGATTTGAAAATCGCATTGTGTTATATGGTCTAGGATATGTAACTGGCATATATATTTCCCTTCGGTTCTACATGTATGTGAAGCTGTCGAATAGGCAATTTATGGTTGGAGTAAAGTTACTCCAGGTTCAAGTTGTATATTATGTAAAAACAAGAGACAAAATGTCTCCGAATTTTAAGTACGACCACATTTTCTCGAATGAGAAGAACACGTTTATTATATGTCGATATTTTAGATGAAACGGGAAGTGTCATGCTTTAGATTATAACAAAGTCGAACAAAATATCCCATTAATTATGTATTGCTCAACCGAAACGTGTTATTTTTAGGTGTTATCAAATTAATGCCTAAATCCTATCCAAATGTCTTGTTAGTATAGTAGGGGTGACCCCAAGCAATTATGCCAAAGTTTGAAAAACATGAAGGTAGACCATGAGCCAAACTGGAAAGGTTCAAATTTACTCAATCAGTTGTTGTCAAGCTAGAGCTTGTTTCTAACCGCGAACAATGTGTGGGTATTGAATCGGCCATGAATCTCAAGATACACTTCAGCATATTGATACAATTAACGCGTTAAGAAGAAAGTGTAGAGATTTATATAACACATATTCATATCACTAGAAGAAATCTATCTATTTACGATAAAATTTTACGATGGGCCTAAAATCCCATTGGAAATGTGCTTGACATGGTTCATGATTTCTCTTTTATTTTGTTACATTGAATTTAAATAGTCCAAAAAAAAAGAAACAGTAGATCAATTCATTTATCTCGATCCTCTCCATTTTCTTTTTTAAGAATAAAAAGAAGACTTCCAACCTCTAATTGAACGTATATGAAACTTTTTTGAGTAATACTATTGGATAATCATTTAATCGTTAGACGACCCAATAGGGTGACATTTTGCAATTTAAACGGTTACTTTTACTTAATTAAGGGCTGCTTTTTACAACTTAGGGGTCGTTTGGTTCAAAAAACTGGAATGGATTCGGTTTCAGAATGATACCAGTAGGAATGGATTGGGAACTCCATACTTGATATTAGGTGTTTGGTTTGATTTAGGAATGGATTCTATATCCTATTTTTGTTGTTTGGTTCACTCATATTATGGAATCATTCTTCATATCTTTTTTGAATTTAATTTTATTGATTTCATTCTCATATTTTTAGTTGTCCTCAAAGTTGGCCACCTGAAAATGATAAACACATATTTATAGTTAGAATATCATACAAAATGAAGATGATGTAAATTGAAATGACACAAAATTATAAAATTGACCAACAAAATATAAGACCAAAAAAAACTATCAGAAACAAAAAATGAGAAATTAGAAAACAATAATAAATAACAAAAAGTAAAGAATAAATAAAGATCTGAAAAGTATCAAAGAAGATTTGGAAAGTATTCAAAATTTCCAGAAATGAAATGAAGAAGATTTGGGGAAAAAAAAAAAAAAAAAGAAAGAGCAGAAGATCTGGCAACAAAACATGAGAAATTGAAATAAGATCTGGAATAAAAAAGAAGATCAGAAGAAGCCAATGCCGCCTACCCAGAGAAGAAGCCCAAGTTGCCAGAAAAGGAAATCTGAAGGAGGAACGAAGATCTGGAAACGAAGGAAAGAAGGGAAAAAAATGGAAAAAGGAAAGGCATACCTGAAAGCTTGACGTCATCAGAGAAGAAGTCGGAGTTGGTTTGCCGGAGTCGGTCTCGCCTAGCACTCCTTGACTGTCGCCGGAGAAGAAGCCGGTGTCAGCTCGCCGGAGTCGGTCTCTCCCACCCCTCTCTCTCTTGGGCGGCTAATGAAGTAGAGGGCAAATGAATCCAGTGGAATGAGTTTTTGAATCCTCCCACATATGGGGGGTTTCAAGTGGTGTTACTTTGGGAGGGTTTGGTATCCTAAGGTTTCAAGTTCCTAGCCCAAAATAACACAACCAAACACTAAGAATGGATTCATTCCATTCCATTCCATTTCAAATGGCCCAACCAAACAGGCCCTTAGGGTAATTCTATAAATCATCATAAAGTAATAAAAAGTAGCCCCTAAGTCATTGAAAATAGCACTTAATTTGTAAAAATAACTTCTAAATTGGGTCATCTAAATATTAGACGATTGTACCTAAGAATTTGCAAGTTTTTAATTACAATAGCAAAAGAAGAGACCTTGAAATCTCCTTGGGCTCACAATAGCACAAGACAAGAGTACTAACCACCTGGGTTTAGAATTTTAGCCCAATGGACTAAAATTGAGATCAAAATACTTGAGACTTTGACACAATTTAAACCCACCAAATAAATCCGAGCTTCTGTTCATCAACTTTATGTGATGTATAATCTCCGATCACCTGTTCGTTGTTTGGCGTTGAATCCTCTTTCTCTTGATTCCACATTAATTTTCTATCTCCATTCTGGCATTTACCACTAGTTCTGGGTCGAAACCTTGTAAAGGTACGAACTTTATATTCTATTGTAGTTGAAAGTATCCCAAAACTTGCTAAATTGTTCTTCAATGGGGATTTCTGGGAGCTAGTTTGCTTTGATTTGCCTCAATTGATGATTTTGATCTGTTGGGTCCTTTGAATTTATCGCGAAACTATTATACAGTGATTTCACAAGATTACAATTTTATTTCTTTTTATTTCTTCTGGGTTGTACTTTGCTCTGTGATTATTTTTTGCATAATTTTGTTTCTGGGCATGTTGCATTATCTATGGGGGTTTTAGTTTTAGTGTCCTTGTGGCTCTCTCTCTTTTGTGCAAATAATTGGTGTTTGTGTTGCGCTGATCTTTAGTGAAGTTTTGCTTGAGTTGCATTGATGTTATTTCTGTGTTTATTTGATAATTTCCTGTCAATGCAGGTAAATGGGTGATGCAATTTTGGGAAAATCATATGTGAAATTTACAATGTTTACTGGAATTACGAGTTGGGTTTGATGCAAATTGAATAGGGAAAAGAATAGGTTAGGTGGGTGGGTTGAGATATGAGAAGTGAACTTGGGAAATGGATCATAGGATTGATATACATTGTTGCAGTAGCAGCTATTTGGATTGCTGCTAGCTATGTGGTCCAATCAGTTGTGGATGCCGGTATCTCACCGTTCCTAATCACCTACATTTGCAACTCGTTGTTTGTGATATACATTCCTCTTGTCGAAGCTACACGTTATTTGGAAGATTACACTGGAAAATTGTGCTTTTGGCGTAGCAAAGCAGAAGTTAGTTCGCAAGAATTCGCCCACTCGGAAGAGGTCATCCTTCTGGGGAAGAGTGACTTGGGTGAGCAAACAGGCTGTTTAAGTCCTAGTGGATGCGGTGACCAAGGAGAAGCTAAGCACCACCCTGGAGAAATTGATTCTAATTCAACTTTTAGATTGCATGAAGTCGAAGAGGAGACTTTGCCGAATGGAACTAAAGTTGATGAAGATCCTAATAGACAACTTGATGCAAAGGGACGTTGGACACGCACTAGGGTAGCAAAAGTTAGCCTGTTGATATGCCCATTTTGGTTTCTGGCACAGCTGACCTTTAACCTTTCATTGAAGTATACAACAGTCACGGTAAAAAGTGATCCATCTATGTTTATATACCAGTTCATATTGATTGAAATTCCATTTCCAAAACTATTTTCTGCATAATATGTAACTTATGTTCCTAATTTTGCAGTCAAATACAATTTTGAGTACTTCTTCTAGCCTTTTCACCTTCTTGCTTTCCCTAGCATTCTTGGGTGAGAAGTTCACTTGGTTGAAGCTCGTAGGTGTACTACTTTGCATGGGAGGAACAATCATTGTGAGCTTGGGTGACTCAGAGACGGGTGTAAGTGGAATTAACTCAAAGCCTGTTCTTGGGGACATTTTGTCTCTGTCTTCAGCTGCTTTTTATGCTGTATATATAACCCTTATCCGTAGAAAGTTGCCTAACGATGAGGAAAGTGGTGAAGTGAGTATGGCACAGTTTCTGGGATTCCTTGGACTTTGTAATATGGTGATTTTCCTTCCTGTGGCGCTTCTATTGCATGTCACAAAGCTCGAGCCTTTTAACACACTCAACTGGAAGCAGTTTGGTTTGATAGTAGGCAAAGGTTTGAATCTAATTTACCCTCCTCTTCACTATTCCATGCCTTGTGTGAATAAAGAGTTAGTTGTAATTACATTGTTGTCCTATACTGGCTGACAATTTATCAGAAGCTGAAAGTTGTAGAACCGTGGCCAGTGCATTCTAGCTTATCCTAAGTTACCTTGCATACCCAAACACCCCCCCCCCCCCCCAAAAAAAAAAAAGCTACTTTGCTCCATCATCATCCTCACCCCACCTCCAAAGGAAAAAAGAAAATAAAGAAGGAAGAGGGAAAAGGCAGTAGGAGACGGATGACATATGAATGGAAGAATGGGAGAAAATTCCTTTCCTGTCAAATCTACATTGTAGTAAACAATGTGAAGTAGCAACAGGTCACCCACCTTTTTTGAGTTGGTTGTTTATCTTCTAATGAATAAATTTGTCCTTGCCGTCACCTTAAGACGAAAGTAAAGTAGTAAATGCACTCTGAGGTCCTGCTTCCTGACTGATTTTAATACCACTCCTCTGTTAACCTAGTTTGAATTTTAGATTCTTCTGAAGGAAAGATAAACTTTACTGTGAATTTTTTTCACACTTTGGTGCTTTTTCCTGGCATTATTAGATCGTCTTGCAGAGTAGAGAAAATGAGTTGTCTGTTTAATGATATAATTTGAGTTTTATAAGTGATGTTATAAGTTGTTGAACGCCTGTTAATCTACTCTGAATCTCTGCACTAAATAAACTGCTCTAGTTTAAATGGTGGCAGACATAACATCACTTAAGAATCATTCAATTGGTGAAGCTGGGGTTATCTTATCCTTGACATTTTGCCACATTAAGGTACAGCGGGTTGGGAACAATGGGTTGTTGAGGGATTTTGCTCTAGATGAATGAGTGGCACAGTAAGAGATTGTGACACTGATGGTACTATATTGGTGGATTAAGGTAATGCCCCGTCAAGGGGATTGGTTTGTTAAAGTTGGTAAGAAATGATATAATGAGCAGCGAAAGGAGAGAATGAGTTGTGTATATGTTTGGGGACTTGTAACTCTTTGGAGACAGGTGGAATTAGAGGATTTATATTTCAGACTGCTGATGCACTCTACAATATTCTCATTCGAAGGGCTGATCATTGTGGAACTCATTCTTTTAGCAACTTGACTAGTTGAGGTTCCAGACAAGTCAGAATAAAGCCTAGATAGGTACTAGATTACAGGTAGACACTAACCAAAGGAGAAAGAAAAAAAAAAAATCAAGGCTTATTCGCTACATGCTCAATGTGAATTCCAAAGGTGATTCAGCTATTGCCACAGATATGTCAATTGCTGGTAAGATCGAAGATTGTCATAGATTTAATGTGTTCACTTCTAAACCCTCCCGCCTCAACCCAAATATGAAACAGTTTGTGTGTACTGATGTATTTGGTGTAGCAGTGTGGTCAATCTATTTTGGATCCTTTGTCCGCTTTTCTTTTTCTTAATTCTCTTCTTTTGCTGTTCTATGTTGAGGAAAGGGACCTTCATGAGAGAGTGGGGTGGGACTGTGCAGGATTTTAGTCTCTTTATGTGCCAACTCACGAAATTGTAGAAACAGATGATGCACATTATGTGCACTTTAAGTGAGATTGCTGCATTACTAGTCCATGATAACTTTGATAAGCATCAGTGGTGGGTTCATTCAATTAAACATATATTAGGATTAAAATGTTTCTCAATGTTGGAGAATCTGATTCAAGATTTTGGATGACTTCTAGCTCTTAGCTACTGAAGTAGGTCCTATAGTTTGGATGGCACACTTTTGATGGAGGAATTTGTCATTTGACATGGTAACCCCTGAAGTTGCTGCAAGTGTGCTTGTCATGAACTAAATTCTTAAAAAAAATTATCCGAAACAAAGAGGCAAGCATGTAGTAGTAAATTCAAAGGCTTATTCCAGATGTTCCTAAATATAAATTTTAAGCTATATCTTCATGCATATAGTTACTGTAAAAAGCTTCCATTATTGATTTCTGGATTAAGACATTACTCCTTCATGTAACTTGTCATTAGAATTAAAAATTGTGGATCGTAGAGTATAGTAGCATTCATCGCAGGAAACTGATGCTTGCCAAAGCTAATCAATGATAGATGCACCTTAGTCAGAACCAACTTTGATTTGACAACCCTCAACTTCCTATTTCAAAAGCCATATCTCAGCTAATGTGTTATTCTACATCCTTTTTCAGGTTTGCTTGATAATGTTCTAAGTGACTACTTATGGGCGAAAGCTGTTCTTTTGACAACAACAACAGTGGCAACAGCTGGTCTCACTATCCAGGTTCCTTTGGCAGCCATGGTTGATACATTCCTTGGTAATGCCCCAAATGTAACAGATTACATTGGAGCTGCAGCCGTCATGGTAGGGTTTGCTGGAATCAACATCCCATCTGGTATTTCTAGTCCGTCTGAAGAAGCTACTGTGGAGTTGGAAACTGGAAGAACTGAAGATCAAAATCATATCTTGTCAGCTCCTAAAGATACTGCTGAAAACTTATAGGTTGTGGTTTGCACATAGATGGATATACCTTCATAGTATCTGCCACTTGATGAATACCATACCAGGTTAGGCCATGACACCAGATGCATTGTAATCGATAAATTCAGATTTACCGTATAATACCACTTAGCCAAGGAGAAGCTTTTTCGACAGCATTTCTAGCGGAGCCACACGAGTGCTGACCCTTCTCTTCGCTAACATTTGGCTGCAGAGTTTCTCAAAGATGATTAGTTAGCTTATTAGCCACTACACATGTACAATACTGAAAAACCTTGTACCTAGAGATTTTGCAGTGGGGAAGTTAATGTAATAGATGATGGTGTACTCATGCTCCTCTCCTCGGTGTGCAATTTTTAAATTTGCTTGTTAAAGTGTTACATTTCCACAAGACCTAAAGACTAAGAGGAATGAATAATAACCATGGAAAAATGTCAGTTTGTTCCAAGTTGCTGTATGAGGTCATCGCCAACAAGGCTTCACATATTCCGGTAACCAATAATAGCATCTTAACATTATCTTAATTGTACTCCTTCACCACGGTTTGAATCCCACAATGAGTATTTGGGATTGTTGTTATTGCGCTCAAAATATCTAACCACTTACTCTTGGATCTTTATCCGAGAAGAATCAAAAATGGATGCCCTCCTTATTATTTGAAAAATTAAAAAAGAAAATGCTTATTCCAGTAGAGTTGCAATATTTTTTGTTTTCTTTTTTTATATTGTTGAAAAAAAGTAAGGGGGGGCGATCACCTATAACTCGGCCTAGTTGGGCATTACCATACTAGCCCTAGTTGGGCATTACCATACTACCCCCCCCCCCCCCCCCCCGCGCTGTGGAATGTTTGGTTTGAGCCATAACTACTTCTCAAAGAGAGAGAGAGAGCCCATCACCACAACACACAAGTGCTAGTGAGTTGAACGAACTGTCCTGATAACCTCATGGGGATCCAGATCTAGCCCATTCACGTGTACAAAGTCAGGCATTACTAATACAAGCACTTTCAAGTTATATTCAGGATTCGAACTCCTGACCTTGGACAAGTGGACATAAGTCTCAACCACTAGGTTACCACTCATGTGGTTTTTGTTTTCTTTTTAGGGGCAGGATTTAGGGGAGGATTTAAGGAAAAGAGAGTGTGGGATAAAATTTGAATATGTCCTCTATTGGAAGTCCACAAATTTTTCAACAGCATTGTTACACAACAGATACGGCATATCAAACATGTTTGCAAGTCCTGGATTCTCCAGACCATAAAAACTGACTATGCATCAAATGTGATACTTAAATGCCCAGGATGTCATAAGAACATTAGCTCTGTGACAATCTAAACGGACATCAAAATATATCTGCTTCTATGACAATGCGACATTTGTGTTTCCATATCTCTGCATCACTTTACGAGTTGCGAGTGCTGCAGCCTCACTTGCCCTCAGTGTCCCTGACGCCATGAGAGTAGCAAATTCTCTGGCTATCTCCTCTTGCACTTTGTTCCTAGCACTCCCGAGGGGGTCTCCTGGAACAGCAGAATTCTCTTGTGCTCCCACTGGTTGAATAGCAGGTGGCACGGCCTTATCTGTACTTTTCTCAGACGAGTCTGTCTTATTCGCTTCCTCTTTCTTGATGGATTGCTCCTTGGATTCAGATGGCTTTGAAGACGACACATCAGAGGAGTTACTAGGATTACCATTGATAGTAGCCGGCTGAACAGCTTGCCCAAATGAAGATGGCCTGAACTGAGGAGGTTGAGGGACAGCATTTGCCCTCAATGTTGCCTCGAGTTGTTGGATCATAGGTACTGCGCAAACATCAAAGCGAAAGTGCATCAGCAGATAGATAACAGCTTCAAAATACTTTCATCTAATCCCGACACACATATTCTGAGCTTTTAATCCAAGAATATTAATAAGCTGAATATAAGAGAAATTTATAAATACCAGAGGATAAGAACAAAACATTACAGAATGTTAACAAACATCTTAGAATCTAATAACACCCTGAACTCCTAGGCTAGGTTCTAGGAAATGTTACACACTGTACTCTTGCTTGGCAGAAAGCAAACTACAACTATTTGAAAACCAAAAGATGAATGAATATAATACTCCATTAACATTCTCACCCATATCAAATACCTATTACCATATGCTATTTCAAAACCAAAGGCATCCTTGTCACCTGTTGGATAATTGGGCACTAGGGTAGGGTGTGGCAATTGGGTTCTTCAAATTTAACCGAAAACAAGGAAAATCCTTTAAAATAGACAAGTCGATTCTCAAATCCATTCTCGCAACCAATCCTTTTCACCAAGTCCAGGTGGAAAAAACTCCTGCTCCTACCAACACAATGTCCCTCAGCACTAACCTTGTACTGGGGGAAGGGGGGGGGGGGGGTAAACATGCCCTCGACAATCCCATAAGCATATTATTACTAATTAAGATGTCAGAAACATATATCGCATTTNTTTCTCAATCTTCCTTCCCTTAACTTAATATTTCAATCATAAGACAGATTACATAATCATGTAGCTAACACAGAAACATTATTTGTCAATATCAACCAAGAAATGAATGTGCAAGCACACATATAGAAAGACAGAGGAACAACAAGATCCCCAGAAAAAGAGAATTCATAAAGCACGGACTTGTAAAGGAACAACCCAAAAAGTTTCTCTCTCATGTCTTCACCACCCCCCCACCCCCCTTTTCTTTTTCTCCTCTACATATCCTTGTTTGAGTACTCTGTAACCTACTCTTAATCTCATTTTCAAGGCCCTTATTAGAAGTAAAAAAGCAATCTCCCCTCCCAAAGAGGGGAAAAAAAAACTCTCCATGCATGCCACAAAACAAACATAAGACAAACTTTTCCTAACACTCCAACTAAGTAGCTCTAATGGAACTCTGCTAGCTTAACTTCTTTCACTGTTTCTGTTTACAAAAAGTTAAAGAGTACCTTTCTTTTTAAGTAAAAGGCCAAGTAGCATATATACACCCAACTTTAAGGCCAAGCTAGTCACCTTATAATAATACACGAAAAGTTAAAAATCAATACTATCACCCCATCTAGTAATTTCTGAAATTTGGGATACCAATTAACAGATTTTTTAGTATATAGGAAGAGAAGCCAAAATAGCAACAAAGGGAGACAATAAGAGTAGCACCCTATTCACAGATCTGATAGGAATGTTGAATATTTGTAAATCAATTGATAGGGTTAATAAAGACTAAGTGCAGCCACAGTCTATCAACACGATGGAGACTATCATCAATAGATAAGGAGGCTCATAAAACTAATAATGTAAGAGCATCTTTACTACCAAATACCAACTCTTCAATAAGCGGTATTGGCTTGGTTGATCAATGAAAGAATAAAGGAAAGCTTCTCTAGAAGAGGGGCTCAACTATTGTAATTGGAAACAATTGAAAAAAAAATGTCCATGATGCACATGTCACAGACTGGGAATAGAAGTGTAAGTAACTTACACATTAGAGTACCCATGGGGCTGTTCATAACTTCATTGGGGAGCTGGAGAATATAATCTGGAATTGATGTGCCAACTAAAAATTGAGCAACCTCATTGCTAAAGTTGTTGCAGTTGTGAGTAAGTAAACTGTATGTTTCAGCTGTGTATCTAGGACTGATTTCCTCCAAATAACTCTCAAACACATCTTGGGGCACATGCGTGACACCCAGCTCTACGACCCGCATAGGAGTTCCATAAGCTGTGGAGCCTGCAGGGGAATTCTGTATTCCTCCCCCGAAATAGTACTCTTTACCGTAAACTACAATTCCAGTGTGCCTGAAAGTAAATCAAACAAGTAAGTTACAGGAGATATGCCAAAGACCAATTGAATTGAAAACAAACAATAAAGTTACAGGATACAAGCCGAATAGCAAAAGTATAACCAGATTTCCTTGGCACAATTTCTAATTATGAGTATATCCAATACTCCTCCCACTACCACCACTTGCAGGATTACATTCTAATGTTCTGCTCATATGCCTGATATAATATCTAAATACAATGTCCCAATCTGCTTATATGAACCTGATATGATATCTAGATACAATGTCCTAACAAATCCAAGGATGCTAATACTGAATAAGAGACAGCTCAATTTTGACCCTTCCTCCTAGCTTTGGTCTTTATAATACTGTAGCTAATTTTAATATAAGCACCATGCACTAACATTATGCATATCATCTAAATGAAAGTGTTACAACTACAAATGTCCTAGGGCAGTTTATTTCCTGCATTACAGCACAAAACCACCTACCATATTGCTTCTATGGCTTTCCCAAGAAATGTAGTAGAAAGCTGGCGAGCAAGTCCCTGGCTCAAATCATAGATGTTCAGAGTGACTCTGTAGCCCTCCTGCATGCAAAAAGAAAATCAATACAGGGCTCCAACACAGAAGTCAAAACTTTGATGGAATCATGTAAGTAGTATGTACTTGTTCTTAAAAGAAACTTACCTCAGCCATGTTCCCAATGAATAGGTTCACCAATCAGATACAGATCCTAGCTCTACCTGTACCAAGTGAAGCTACCTGGGAAAGAGCAAAAGCATCCTTATTAATAAGCTGCTTTCACAGCTGAAAACAACCAAAGTCCACATAAAACGTGGAGTTGTGGATCCAAAAGCAATTATTCTTTCTTACGATTCAAAAACACAATTATTCTTTCTAACGCTTCATTCAAAAAACCAAATTATTCCACAATCCACATATGTAAATAGCACAAATCCACATGAAACATGGAACCAAAATCCAAAGTTCACTAAAGACTCTAGATATTTTCTTTTTTAACCCAAAATTACTTCTTCATAGGTTTCATTCTTTACAGGGAAAGTGAGTTCCCGTAAGAAGTTGATCCTCCCAACCCAAATAAACTTATGTTTTCCCATGATTAAGTTGCTTTTTTGCATAAGGAAAAATGCAGCTCTCCTTGAAGTGATTTCTAGTTCCCAAAAGTTAAGAACATTGGTTTCTCGCATATGCTGCTACAAGTACAATAATGTCTTATTGACAAAGTATAACATGGCAATCACAACTTCTCTACGCGTTATAGCTTTCTCCCATAGCCTTGCAAGGCTTGCCAACCTCAATCATCAATTTCTACTTTCCACACTAATTCCTGTAATCTACTTCCTATGAGCTCTACCTGGCATCTCACTTCCCTATAATTATTACTTCTACATAATTCCTGACAAGCAAACAATGAGGGAGGCCCTGAAGAAAGACAACAGTGAACAACACAAACCAGATACTATGTCGGAAAACTGAAATCATCAACCAAAGATGCATCTTACTAATACTATTAGAAAGAATAATTGTGAAATACCCATATATTGTCACAATAAACAACCACATTTGCTAAAGGAAGAAGGATAAGCCCAAATTGTATTCAGTGCCGCATATAACTTGCTATTCAAATTTGCAATGTCTGAAGCCACATATTCTACATCTGTTAATGTGTGCAGCAACGTAAAATGATCCTGATCATATTAGAAAGATCTACTATCTCTTAAGAAAAAATATCAACTCCTTTATCGGGGACAGATGTACTGCACAAGCTGCCAAGGGAATAGACTGAGAACATAGTTTAAACCACAAAATCTCTATAATAAGTTCAGTGTATTCAACAGCTATGAGCACTAACACAGTACTTAACCACAGAAAAGCCCAGTTTTAGCACCCCACTCCCTGAGATCCTCCTGATATTCTCCAGTCATAATCTAAAATCTCTCACCTTTATAGTCAAACTCTGAAATTCACATTGGCTGCCCACAATCTCAAAGAATATAACCAAGTAAACTCCTCAACTTCGACCATATTTCACCGATTCTGAGCTCAATTTGACCCAAACTTGTACAGAAGCAGACAACGATGTCCTCAATTGCCCCAAATCAATGACCACCGATAAGTATCATATCAATATCTGCAATCACAATACCTATGCGGATGCATTACAACTCCAATTCTCCACATCCATGACATCCACATCACTACCTGCAATCACAATGCCTTTGCTGCTACATTGTACCTCCAATTCTCCACCAAACATCAACGACCAAGAGATCTGACACTCTTCACTTTTGTTTAACGCTTAAGAACTGCAAACTTACAATGTTCAATAAAAAAAATTGGACAAATTTTCCAAATTACAGTAAAGAAAAAAAGGTAATAGCTAATCTCCAACACCACAACGATCAAATTCAAATTGATTTATATATCAATCGCAGACTCGCACAGACAAATCAAACACTACAACATCAACAATTTCCACATAAATGTCAAATACACGACCTAAATCACAACGACGTAGACGACAAACCCTAATTAAAAGCAATTCGACGAATTCCGGAGATTGAGGGGAGAGAGAGAGAGAAAAAGAAACCTTACCAGAAAGGCGACGTTGGGTAGGAGAGAGAAAGCGAGAGAGAGAGAGAGAGAGAAACGTCAAAGAGCAATGCAAGGGAAATTACAAGTACACAAAAGGATTTAAATGGCAAGGTAGGTGGCGGTTTTTATAGTTGGGGAAGATAGAGAGAAAGAGAGAGAGAGAGAGAGAGAGAGGAGTTAATTTGGTCGCGATCGGCTGATGGTGAACTTCGTAGAGGGAACGAGAATTTGTTGGAGCGTTTGATTTCTCATTGTTTGTGAGTTGTGACCTTCTAGAATATTCCGACCACTCAGTTTATGACACGTGTTATCTGTGGTTGGCTACTCCACCACATAAAACGCCCAGATGGAAAATATGGGCAAGGTCGTTAGCGCATTTGTACTAGTTTGACTAGGAGATTTGTTTAAACAACTTAGATTAGTGTAATGAGATTTTAATATGAGTATTAAGGTATTCCACATTATATAAATGCAGTAACCACATGCTTTGTGAGAACTTAGTGATATTATACCGCTTAGGGCCTATTCGGCAAACTTAGCTGTTGCAGTAATTATTAACTGTTATTGTTTCAGTAGTCGTTAGATGTTTGATAGCTGTTAATCATTACCTATTAAAAATTGGATTGTTTGGCAATAGTAGCTGTTGAAATTAGTGGTTCACTGCATAAATTAGTGTAGACCACAAGTCAACCACTAGCAACTACCTCAAAAGCTACTCTAGGTAGTCTCTCTGAAACTCTACCTCAACCACTAACCATTGCTATGAAACACTACCTTACCAAACACCTAAAATTGCAATAGTAGTGGTTAGACTTAGTCAAACCACTAAACACTACTTGAAACTCTCTTGCCGAACACAGCCTTAATCATTTTTTGTATGTTTGATACCAAAAGTTAGCTTTTTGAAACTTTATCTTTTTTCTCTCTGATTTTTTGAAATTACCCATACTAGCTTTCACTTGACAGCTAGATTTTAAGTAAAAGTTACAGTTTGAAACTTGCAGCGAGTTCTTTTTCTCTTAGCTACCAAACAAGATTCAAGGCAACAGCTACATCTACATCTCACAATTACAAATAATTTTGCCAAACATAGTATTTGTGATCATATATAGGGATGGCAATGGGTCGAGTCTGGATCGGGTCCACCCAGACCCATTTATGAATTTAGGTTTGGACCCAGACCTATTGGGTCTCAAAAATTAGATCCAGACTCAGATCCGTTGGTCTAGCGGGTCTAACGGGTCCTAAATGGGTCTCCTCTTATAATTGAAGCTTTTTTAACATTTTCATATTTTAAATAGAAAAATAATTTAGACCATAAAGTTTGTGTGGAACACTCAATCTTTTATTACGAATACTATTTCTATTTGCATAAAGTCTTCTACTTTAGTTTGGATATTTTAAAATTTATTCCAATAATCAATGTACAAAAGCTTGTTAATGTTCTTTTATATAGATATTATATTAAAAATATTTATTTTATTGTAAAAAAAAAAAAAGTTAATGGGTGCCGGGTCCAAAAACTGGACCCAGGCCCTGATCCGTTTAGAGGGACCCAAATCTAGACCCGATCTAGACCCATTGGGTCCATAAAACTAAGACCCATACCCTTAATAAATGGGTCGGGTTTAACGGGTCTGGGTTAGGTCCAGGACCCATTGCCATCCCTAATCATATATGAAAATAACTGGGTGATTGTTAACACTATGTATTCTCTCAATGTGGGCCAAGCCACCCAATTACTAAATAATTGCCCCAAATCCAAAATCTCAACAAAAGGACTTGGGACTTTGGAGTATGTTTTACTTTTTAGGGCTCGCTTGGATTGGGGGGAATAATTAAGGGGGTAATGGTAAAAATTAAAGGGCAAAAGTGGAGGTTGTAGGTGGTGGTGGGGGAAAGATTATGGTGGTGGAAGGAGGA
>BSSO01002560.1:0-18942 GCA_030267885.1 Mesembryanthemum crystallinum
TTTGTTCGTATGGTACTACGGTGGATCGTCATGTTCAAGAGGTGGACTACAATATCGGATCTAGACATTCATCAAAGCTCTAGCAGGGTCTTCCGCAAAAAGGCTGTATGGGAAACAACGATTAATAGGACGCCGTTCGGAATCGTCGTATCTCAAGTGCTAGATAGCTTTTCTTTACGAATGTATTCGGGTATTTTAGATCTTTACTTGGTTGAATTTGATCTCATTTATAGATGCCGTATGGCGTTTATTTAATATATTTTATCTTTCCCCTCAAAAAAAACTATATTTTCCTCATATTCTCCCTTATTTACCCCCCACTATCCTTTACATGCAATAAAAAAAATTATACTTTCTTTCTCCAATCACTCTCTCTCTTCACATTATTTTAATATTTCTGACACCCACTACCCATTAGTTTAATGTTTATCAATCAATGACAAAATAGTCCACATACACCCTCCTTAATTCTTGTGTGAATAGTGTAATGTTAAAGAAAGTGAGGAACGGAGGGAGTACAATATATTATGCAGGATATATTGTAGAATTAAATAGAATATATGATTACAAATGCACAAAATATTGGAACAACATGGTTAAAGAAAAAATTCCAAATATATTTGTCTAAAAGATTGTGATATCTACAGTAATTATTACATTGAAATATTGAATACTCTCTCTATATATATAGAGTAAAAAGGGTAGATACACTTTATTACCGAGTAGATATGGTAAAAACACAGGAAAGAAGAAAACAAAAAACTGGAAAGGTCAAAAAGTCACGCCTTTCATAATTTTCCATTTAATATACAGTAAGTATATATATATTTATTTCTAAATTTCTTTTTTATTTTTCTTTTCATTTATTAGGCGCTGCTCTGTTTCTCCCCATCCATCATATAAGGTGTGAAGCAAGTGCATCAAATCCAGACTCCTTTAGGTGGGGAGTTTGAAACCAAAGCTCCAATTTTTAACCCAAAAGCGCCCATTTTTTCTTCTCTTTGTGCTACTTCTTTCTTTTTCAAATCTCTGTGTTCAAATCTCCTCAAGAACTGAAAAGGGTTCATCAGGATCCCAATTACAAAGGACCCACCTCAGATTTTCTGTGTATTTTTGCTGAAAAATCAGTGGGTTCTGTCGGTGATTCGAGATGGGTATTGCTAATGACGATGCTGTCAAACAGTTCCAATCTTTAATGGATGGAGGTGAGTTCTTATTTTATTTTTTGATTTTTTTCTTTTATTTTTATGGTGATTTCAGCCATTTTTTTTAATGGGCAGTTCTCAAGTTCTGATCTTTGACATTCCTTTAATTTTTTTCCCCCAAAATGTGCTTGTTTTTCTGCAGCTGATGAGCCACTGAAGAAGACTTTTCAGGTACACAGTTAACTATTTGTACTATGTTTTGAGAAGTATTTTTCTGCGAATTAAAGTTCATTTGATCTGCTTTTGTTTTTTGTTAATTTGATGAACTGGTTTGTTTGAATCTCTTCTCTGTCTGTGATTTATACTAGTTTGTAAGTAAGTGATGCTAATTTTGTCTCGATGGTGTAATTGAATTGGTCAAAATTTTCATCAATTTTGACTCTTCTGTCTCCTACCCTACTAATTGAGTGCAGTAGTAGCTGTGTGAGTGATAACTTTGGTAATAATCCCCTTATAAAAATTGAATTAGCCTGTTCTCGAAGCTTCTTTATTTATATTTTGATCCAATAACACTGATCTAGTAATCTGCTATTGTCTGGGTGATTGAACGGTCATCAATGGCCATTTCTCCACATTGTTAGATCTGTGATTAGATCTGTCTAATTTGGGCATGTATGTTAGGATTTTGGGGATGTTAAGCTTTGTGACTTTTTCCAACAATCACAATTCTGTAGTAATTTGATTAACCCTTCTTGTGTGGTTTCTTGTAGTTGAGGGTGTCTATAATAACATTTTCTGATGCAATATGAATATTGAAAATTTAGTGGGTAGACTTTAATTGGTAGAAAGGTCTCAAGTGATCTTCCATTTTCTTGATCATATCTCTTTCTATCTCCTATGGTATCAATTCAGTAAAAGAAGCATGGATGGATACTTGTATTTCTCATTTATTACAAAGGGATGTTGTAAATTTTGCTTGAATGCGCATTAAGCAGTGCTAATTCATCAGCTGCTCTTTTGTTCTGTGATGTATTTCAGAATATGCATCAGGGGTATCCAACTGAAGCTCTCAATCGGTTTCTGAAAGCTAGGGATTGGAATGTTGATAAAGCTCACAAGATGGTAAATGAGATTTAGTTGGAATTTCTCTCAATCTGATCTGAAATTGTGAGGACAACCTTTGCCTTAGTTTTTTTTGCTTCTAATAGGGCTGAGCTTTTGCAGTTGATTGACTGTTTAAACTGGAGGGTGCAAAATGAGATTGACAATATATTGGCGGTAAGTTACGACAACGGATTTAATGTGTTAAAGTATTTTTATGCAGTTTCATGTATTTACTTTGGTGGCAGAATTGAGTATTCCTGTTTTTAAAATTCTTGGTTCTTTGGTCTACTAGATCTCTTTAACCATTATAGGGGTCAAAGTTGTCATCCTGCACCTCACAACTGACAGTCACCCAGAAGTATTAGCGATTTGTCAAGTTTAAGGCTCATAATCTTTGCTTTAGTTCATTCCTGTGCTCACTGCTTCATGCACAAACTCCTAGCTATATACGCATTATCTTTATTCACAGTGGCTGCTACTTGAGTGCAATCTGTAACTGTTCTATATTTAGATTGTACCTCAGATGGCTCCAAATTTGCAATAACTAGAATAGCCTGCTTCTTCTGAAAGAGTAGATTCTTTTTAAGCAAATTCTGCCATTAAGGAGCATAAGATATGATCTAATTTCATTTTTTTCATGTCTTTAGAAACCAATTCTTCCTGCTGAGCTGTATAGGAAAATACGTGATTCTCAGCTTGTAGGAATGTCGGGTTACTCAAAAGAGGTAAAATCTATCATCTTTGTGTATATATCCGTCCTTTACTTGTGTTTATTAACTCATTTGAATCTGTTCTTTAAGAAGCAGATTCTTTCATGCCTTCTCATACTGAACGTTGATTTCATATTTTCTGTCTTAATCAGGGTCTTCCGGTCGTTGCTATTGGTGTAGGACAGAGCACATATGACAAAGCATCTGTAAGTTGAATCACTTCTTTGGCTTTGTCTTTCTTTGTGAAAGCATGCTGATAAAAATGAGGATTAGGTTATTGCATTTGTGTGTCTCCCTTTTTGTTTCTTGACACTCTGGCCATCAATCCCATGATTATTTATGTGCGTCATGTCTTTCTTTTAGGTCCACAGCTATGTGCAGTCGCACATCCAGATGAACGAATACCGAGACCGTGTGATATTGGTAAGCACAACACTATGATGGTTGCATCTAAGCATTTCCACATCATTTGAATGCCTGAACAAACTGTTAGCTCTCTTGTCTTGCAGCCTCTTGCATCAAAGAAGTTTGGACGACCTATTAGTACGTGCATAAAGGTTCTTGATATGACTGGTTTAAGGCTATCTGCCCTTAACCAAATAAAGGTAAAGTGGCAATATTTTTCTGTTTTCTTCTTTTCCTTTCATAAGAACCCATTAAGGCTTAAGCTATGTAGAAAAGTGAGAAATAAAAGGAGGAGGCTGGAGGTGGACATTAAGTTGTATGAATGCATACTTTAAAAGTTTCTTGAATCCTTCTCGTTGGTTGCCTCACAAACTCAAATTTGAGGTGGCCTCCAAAGCCCGTGGCAAATCGGTTCTTGGTGAGAGCGTTAGGACCTAAAAAAGTTAAAGAATGATAATTGTTGATCTGTGGTAAGTGGTAACCAGTAATTATGGGAATGAAAATAAATATTTCTATTATTTGAGGATTTCTTGATATTATGTAGTGTCTAATATATATGTGATCTTGAAGTTTCAGTCTCTTTTTCTATCTTTGTGGTGGCAGCCATTTCAGTTTTCTTTCCTGGGGATGTCATTATCTGATATCACAATTTGCATGTTCTATGTCAATGCCTTCCCTTTCCATTTCTTTTTTTCATCTCCGCATAATTATTTTATCTTTGTTAAATACTCTGGCCTCGTCATATTTACATTCATTTTGCTGTCGCTTGTTGATTCTACCTTACCATAGGCTTTAATTGCTCTTATCATTTGTTGTTTGCAGCTGCTGACTGTCATATCTACCATTGATGATTTAAACTATCCAGAGAAGACAGATACCTATTACATTGTTAATGCCCCATATATATTTTCAGGATGTTGGAAGGTTTGCCTCTATGGCTCTATCTCATTCCTTCCATTCCCAAGAGAGTACATGGTGCCATTTAACTAATATCGAGAGATAACCTTTTGGCTGTTGGTCAGGTTGTGAAGCCT
This sequence comes from Mesembryanthemum crystallinum, assembly GCA_030267885.1. NCBI lineage: Eukaryota > Viridiplantae > Streptophyta > Magnoliopsida > Caryophyllales > Aizoaceae > Mesembryanthemum > Mesembryanthemum crystallinum. Next base: position 4,399 of record BSSO01002560.1, read on the forward strand.
CTTTTGCAAGAAAGGACTAGGAAGAAAATTCAGGTTCTTCAAGGATGTGGACGGGATGAGTTGTTGAAGGTAAAACATAATTAATTGTGATGATTTATTGCTTCTTATTGACCAAGATACTACTCTTGATTTTGACTCATATTTGTTGGATGGACGATTGTAGTGACAGTCTATTCAACTATCCTGTGCAAGTCAGCTGAGCACCATGCTCCCTGAGTGGATAGACAAATATACATAGAGCATGTCTGGCCTAATTTCTTAAAAGCTGAGCTTCTTCCCCTTACAGTGTACCCCATCCGCCTCCTCATTTCAGCTTTTAAGAAGCTAAATACATTTTAGGGGCCAAGAAAGTAAGAAACACAATGAAATTGGAGCCTTTGTTCCTTGCTCCCGAAGATGTCTTTAGCTTCTTAGAAGCGGAAATCGGGGAGGTAGATGGGGTAAATTGTGAGGAAAAACAAGGGAGAAGCTCAAGCTTTCAATAAACTAGGCTAAACACACTTATAATGACGCTAGTCTAAGGAAATCTTGGTCTTTCACTGTTTAAACTGGATGGTTGTCATTATTTGAACAACCTAATTGATCACAATCTGATTGCAGATTATGGATTATGCGTCTCTCCCACATTTTTGCAAGAAAGAGGGTTCTGGATCGTCTCGACATTCAAGAAATGGAATAAACGACAATTGCTTCTCCTTGGACCATTCCTTCCATCAAGAGCTATATGACTATGTTAAGGAGCAAGCTGCGAAGACAGATTCTATTAGGCTGCTGAAACAAGGATCCTTCCATGTCTCTTTCCCTGATACTGACCCAGACGATGCCAAAATTGCTCAGACCATAGAGTCTGAGTTTCATCGGTTGGAGGATCATAAGGATCAGAACGGGTTCGCCAGGTCGCTTTCTAAACCGCTAAGTGAACTCGACATCAAAATCAACTGAGACCCAGACAACGTGGTGGGTTTACTACCCCCCTTGTCGAGTCTCCAGATCAACGATGCATTGACCACAAACGTCCCTCGTTATAGCTTTTAGCTCTCAAAGAGAATACTCCCATCTTTGACAATGTAATACCGTGATTTGCATCAGCTCGATGCAGGCTCGAATGGATGTGGTCTAGCATTGACAACTCCACCTAGTGGCAGAAGTTGTATCTTTTGCTTCGGAACGTTAGGCATGACAGAACGAAGAGCAGTTCATATGCTGTTATATAGTAATTTGTTTCAGCCACTGGATATATATGTTCTGTCTTAACTATCAATATAGATTGTTGTAATGCAGCCTTTGTAATATTTGAGTTTTGTGACATAACAAATCAAACCAATATCGTTGGTATCAAGGTGACTAGATTAGATGCAAAAGCTTATATGAGGTGACCCTGTAATATGGCTACTAGCCATATATTTATACTTTTGGGTAAGTGATACTTTTGGACAAAAAAATAAGATTTTTATTCAAACACTGGACACTAAAAATGATATAAAAAGAGAGGGTAAAAAAGTGATCTTTTAAACCAAAAAAATAAAAATAAAATGATACGAGTACTTTTAATTGAATGGAAATGTGTAAGTTGTAACTCATGGCTTTCATTTAATTGAGTTTAAACAGCATTACATTAAAGTTGTGAAACGTTTACTGGAGAAAAAGTAAATAAGGACTCTTGACTTGCTCATATTAACTCTTTATCATTCAATAAATATCCCATACAGAAGAAAGCTTCAAGGGCTTGCAAATTGCAGTTTAACATCACAATCTCTCAACTGGGCTTGCAGCATGGAACCTGTAACCATTGTGGCAATCACTGGGGGAGTGATTGGGCAGATAGGGTTTATGGTTTGCCGATTTCGGCCTCTTGTTAACTGCATAAAGCATCTTGTTGATCACATACGACACTTGCCTCGAAGACATCCAAGAGCGATCTCTGCTGATGCAATTATTAATGGCATGGGTGACCATGGTTGTTGAAATTGTCATTGATCTGTTTCAGCACATCATTAGAAATGTGAAGCAACATCATCTACACACTAAGTACTCTCAAGTTCATTTTATCATTTTATGCAGCATTCAGTTCGTGCTAGTACTCTCAAGTTCATTTTATCATTTTATGCTGCATTCAGTTCGTTCAAGTTTGCGCCGTTCAGTTGAATTGAACAGTGACAATATGGGACATAAAAATTATCAAGGCGAGCACCCATATCCATAGGAAATGCTATATGCCTATATGCCAACCTCCAGATGTAATGCAAAAATATTATCCATTGAATGAAAGAAGAAATACATTAGATGATGCATCAATAAGAGACATATTTACACAACATACATTTACAGAAGAAATCCTTGTATGTGATCACACAGAGGAAATGAAAATGCAATTTCCTCATTTTCCCCTTTATGGTGTCTATGTACAGGGTGTCCAATAGATTAATAAACATGAGGCAAACACTAACATTACAACATTGAAATGAACAAGCAACAAAAGACTGGTATGGTCTATAGTTGTTTGTAACAGCTATATGCAACACCGACAGAAACTGCAGCACAAACAACAGCAAGGGCTGCATAAGTGTCTTCACGTTCCCAGTTCTCAAACCACGAAGGCATAGCACATACCTTCCGCTTTCCAACCCCCTTGTAGCTGTTATTTCGGGAAAGTTGTTTCTTGCTCTTTTTTGCAGTAGTTACCTTCGCCTCATTATCATAGCTATCAAAGTTTTCTTCTTCTGGAAAGACAGACTTCTGACAACATGTAGTGTTGCTGTTTCCATTAGCCTGACAACAGCCATTAGCCTGAGAATGAGATTCACATATGGGAGAATTAATCATTGGCAGCTCAGAAAGTTGTCTAATGCTTCTTCCTGCATTCGCTCCCTCGTTTTGGAGCCTCAACTCTTGGATTCTCCTCTGATCATCTTCAGATAAACCCATTTGACCCCTGAAATTGGTAAAGATCAGTGACATAGGGGAACTGGAAAAACATAAGACAACTCACCAGACTGCAACGCCTGGCACTTGCAAATGCATGCAGATCATAAAATTAAAGCAAACTATAAATCAATATGGCATCAAAAGCGCAGATTAAAATCCATCATTATTTATTCGAAAACCCTGAGTGGGCAGCTCAACTGGTAAGAGTATGAGATAAAAAGTGTAATTTAAAACCATATATATCTTCTTGAAAACCTTGAGTGGGTAGTTCAACTGGTATGAGCTCTGAGATCTATTTCAGGAGTCCCTAGCTTGAGCCCCCTTAGGGCAATTGAAGGTTTTTGTGGCCGTTAACTTCAGAGCCATAGGATTAGTCGGGCAAAGCGCGGATACCCTTGATATCTTATTAAAAAAAAAAAAAAAAATCATCTTCTTGAATCTTCTATGTACACAATGAACTGGTCAAGTTTGCCCTCCCTGCAGCCTTGGCCATATTGTGAGATGGGCGTGACTACAGGCACATGATTCTCTTTAAAATGTTAAACATGCAATCTGCCATGAAGTCTTTATAGAAAAAAAAAAGAGATCAGGGGCCAGGGGAAAAGAACAGACAACGCACCTCCACAGCCATTCTACAATTTCTCCCTTCATAATATGCTGCTCAAGCAAACCTGGGACATCATCAGGAGTAACATATCCGTACCTGTGGAGAGTAACAAAAATGGCTTTAGCCTACATAGTGAGAGTAATGTATTTTGCAAAAACCTCCAAACAGTAATTTGGAAGCAGTGGAAGGGAGGACAGCATCAACATTCAAAGTCTTACCAGTGCCCAGTAACTTCTCCATTAATACTAGGCCCAAATATTATCACATTGCCAGCATATTTGTGACCACCAACATGAGAGCATGGGCTTATTGAGACTTTTCCTTGTAGACCAAGTAGTTCTACCTCTTCCTTGAATCTAGTAACCAAAGGAGGTCCACATACACCACAACGTCGATCTCGGCTCCCATGACAACATATGAAAATGTAGGAACCTTTAAGCTTCTCTGGATTCCCAGGAAGCCATTCACCATCCTTAATAAGAACCTCTTCCACAAATGTATCAATATCAAAATGCGTCAGTCTCCTGCATTGGCACCAAAAACAAAAGATGTTATACAAGAATTGCAAGCACAGGTCAACAAACAAATCCATTGACCCAACCAAACAGAGTCCAAATAGTTAGAAACCTGTATCTGATCATCTCTGGGAAGATTAATACATCTCCATTTGATGTTTCAGTGCCATCACGTCCCTCGCAGATTGTTAGGCGGGTCTTCATTGTTCAAGAAATAATAGAATACAACCTTGTTAAGTTGAAATACAGCAGTATAACATGCGGAGCATATGAATTCAATACTAGGTTACAAAAGATAACATAACTGAGAGAATGTTGTGATCTTGTTCAAATTTAAAAGGGTACATAAAAGCTCAAGCCTAGCCTCATAGTTTCCCAAACCATTGATTTAAAATGGAAAAGCAAATAACAAGAGATGAAACTTTCTAAATTTAGGATGCTCATTCGCCAATCTACCACCTGTAAACCAGCTCCCCATACACAGCAGTTTTTACTAGGCACTCATAATTTTATATAAATTATTGACAAAGACATGTGTGCAACTGCAAAATATAGGCATACTGTTGAGAGTTGAGAGACAAATGAATTGTATGAAACACACAGTAGACGCCATTCTAGCTATATGAATGAAGATGTTTGCGGAAGACATTACAAAGAGCTGTGCTGAGCTTAGATATATGAAAAGTTCAGAAAAGCATATCATATATGGAAGGTCATATTACAGAACCATTATCACATCTTTTCCGTCTGGTACATACATTGTCATATTAGTAATCAGCTGATCTGATGAGATTTTATTTTATACAGACGACATCATCATTCACAGGGCCTGTCATAACTCATAAATGGTTCACTAGTAATATATCTCCGCTAGATACTACGAACCACAGAACTTTCTTCTCCGTTCACACGGCCTTTCATAAATGGTTCACTGGTAATGTATCTCTGCTAGATACTATGAACCACAGTAATTTCTTCACCATCCAATCCCCCCAACAACCAGCAAATCCTAGTTAAAGCCAAGGGAACAATTGCATAACACAGTTCTGACAAAAGAGTCCTTTGTTTAACCACTCAGCCCCCAAAATACACTTCCTTCTCCTCTTGTGAGAACCAGGTTTGAATATACAAGGTCAGGGTTTTCTGAGAAACATGTCAAGTATCAACCTTTTTGCTGCCAGAACATTGAAGCAGGGGCTGGTGAGGGGTGGTAGTGAAGATAAAGATTCTCATAGCCACTTAAGTACCAAACTCCCAACCTAAACTATGAGTAAATGACCATTCTGCATCAAAAATTACTTGAAAGAAAATTTATACACTGAAGAAAGACCCTTTCATAATCACCAAATATATCAAGTATCACAACCAAACCAACAGAATATTGAAAACCCACATCACTACACCCGAATGAAACATGCCCAAATCAGAATGACTTCGAAACACCTAACCAAAGCCGACCCAAAATTTGTTACCAGTTCAAGAGCTAAGGAACATAGACTTCACCGATCACCATCAATCAAACATCTCAAATACCCACATCAATTTGCAAAAATCACAATCAACACAACAACAAAAAGCCTAGTTTAAAGCAGAAAAATAAAATGAAACACCCTAAAAAAATTGAAATGAACTCCAAAACAGTATCTAAGAAACCAACTTAAAAAGCCCATCAATTAACATAGATGACAAACCTCCTTCATATCTCCTTTTCGAGCAGCCAAAGCAGCAGATAGAAGCCTAGGCAACCGATCAAACTCTGCAGCTTCAATACGAGGGGGCCAATTTCGAGGGTTCTTATAGCACAAAAAAACATGGCGATCATAGTATTGAACAGTACCCGCAAGCAGATTTTGCCGGAAATCAGGTCTGTAGATCCCAAAATCGATGTCACTGCCGCCGCCATCGCAGAGGATGTTGTCGCTCTGGAAGCTTCCAGAAGCGCTCCCAATCTGGGCATTGTTTGAATCTATGAGAAAGCTGTTGCCATCCCCTTCTGAGACTGTGATTGGGGAAGATGAGGGATTTGAGAAGCTTAAAGGGTCGTCCTTGGAGCTGGACATGGTGGGTTTTTGTGGGTATGTCAATGTGGTGAGTGTGCTGTGTGTTGGGAGAGAAGAAGATGTGAGTTTTGGGAGGGTTTAGCTCAAAGAGGGGGTTGGGGGAAAATTGTGATGCAATGAATAGAGAGCAAGTGCTATTGATTCTATGACACTGACCTATAAGGGTATAGCTAGAGGATTAAGGAATTTTTCACGTGGGAAATATTGGGGGTATGGATGGTATTTATGGTTGAATTGAGGGTTTGAAAGTAATAATCTTTTTCGTTTCTTTTTTTTTTTCTTCTATAATAATCTCGCTGGTATAGGAACACCAATGTTTGCGTCTTCCGAGTGTCCGAAGCCAACCAATATCTATTCGATCACATGATCAAGTGTTCTGAGGCAATGCAATGCCTCTATTGAAGCCCAAGGCATATGCCTATCCCCGCACCCCAAATGAATGCTTAGTCGAGTGCCATATGTTGCCACCGGTTACAGTAGTACCCGGTGATGTCAATGTTTAGGCGAGAGTCCAACATCCATCACCTAGATCTTACGCCATCGCTCAATACCTTAAGAGCCCATATGAAGGTTGATGATTTTAAGGCATTGAGGCAATGTCCTCATGAATCAATGGACATCTTGGATCGTCCTTGTGCTTTACGAGTCTATGTGTGGAAAACTTAAGCATCCCTCAAGATTGTACGAATATCTCCATTTAAACTATCAATAATATCGTTCGGTGTACCTAAGGGAGGCGTGCGAGGTATTAGAGGTCGGGTGTTAGGTCTTGTTAAGTATTTGATTATTTTATAATAGGTATACTCACCTTTAAAGTTTCAAAACTGTAACCATTTATGAATATGATGTTAAAGCATTAGAGAAGACATTTAGGAGGTTCTAAGAGGTCTTTTTGGCCGATTGTAAGCCTAGGAACCTCGATGTTGAGCAACTCTATCAACCTCGGGAGAGTTCAAACCAAAGACACAAACACGGATATCCAAATGTCCCTGAACCAAGGTGCTTCTATTTAAACATTGTTTAGACAAACATTCTCAATGACATGGGAGGTCCCCGACTCGGTTACTGGGTTCCCAATAGCCTACCCTTTATTAGTTATCCACTTTTAATATTTTAAACGAAAACCATGGGTGAATAAGATGTTTTTGCTAAATGGTTGAATAGGATGTTAAATCATTGAAGAATATCTCCAAGGGGCATTGGGGATTCTTTTAAATCAGCCTTAGTCCATAGGAATCTGGCTGAAAAAATCAACCTACTCATGATAAGATCCAATCTAAATGCTATAATCCACGAAAACAGGCAACCACAACAACCGCGGAAACTAACCACGTTTATGTCCACAGTAACCATTGATGATATTTCACTAGTCACCAAATTTTAAAACTGTTAAACCAAAATTATAGGTAAATATAATGTCAAATTGCTAAGAGGCTCCCTAGGGAGCATGGGGCTCTTCAGCCTTAGCATCAGGTTCCCAACGTTGAAAACTCAATTGCCCTTGGAGGGTTCAAGGTTTGCGGGTGGCCCCATTCGTTTGTTTTTGAGTTCTTAATAGTTTTTGATGATCATTTACGAGCCACCCAGTTTTAAAACTCCAACACCTAAATCACAGGTGAATATGATGTTAGTACATTGAGAAAGGCCTCCAGATGACACCAAGAGTTCTCTAACCCGAAAATTGACCCGATCCGACCGAATATGAAATCACTAAATCCAAAACCGACCCGACCAACCTGTTTACCCAGTAGTTTACATCTTGTTTGCTAGTAACACTTAGCATGGTTTTAGGAATACATAAAGGCTGAAACTTTAAATCGAACGTCCAACTTTATTTGCTAGAGAACTATGTCCATAACTAATACAGGTAGGTGATAGAATACTTGAATACTACCAGTTTATGGGTGCTGGTTTATTGCCGGATGACAACCATGAACAAATTTACAAAACGAGAAATTATTGCAACGTTACCATATTAACAAATTAATGAGCTAACTTTGGCTGTCGCACAATCATACACAGTTGGTACGAGTATTTCATGGTTTGTCTTAACGAGCATTATTCTCTCAATACACCACCATACCTCATGAATTTTGACTGCTCATCCAAGCAAAATTATACTCCCAACTCTGGCCAACATTCTTCAATGGAATTGTGCCCCATTTTGTGCACTTACTAGATATAGAATAAGGCATATATATATATATACCAATAAATCTACACTAATTCAAGCAATTTATCCACCAGTACCTTGGTTCTACTTCTATACAGAAGAGATCATTTTCTCAAAGACTGTCCTCTTGTGTCCATGTCCTTCCCACACATCATAGATGATAGATATAACACATACAAATTCCGGTTCCTAGCAAAATGTACACGCGACCAAAAAGCAACGATTTCCTTTGCCATGTTGATCAAAGGTTTACCGGACCCCGGTAAACCAGGGAATCACAAACACCAGAAAAACTTCTCAGTTCTCACCAGGCAAATAAGATGGTGATCCACCTTCGGCATGACTTTTCTTCTTGTGGAACATGCCACTAAGACTGGGCATAAGCACTTTCTTTGACATTGAAGTTCTCTGCTTATCCAATTTCTTGTCCCCATTAGCTTTTTCTAAAGCTTCCTGATGCTGAAACTTATAATCAATAGGCCCTGACCTGGTTTGCATCAGGTGTGCTCTTGTCTGAGTCGGTGGAGTCTGAACCCGTGCTTGTGTCTGAGTCGGTGGTTGCTGTACCCGTGCTTGTGCCTGCGTTGCTTCCAGAATGCGAGATGCAGCTTCAGCAGCCTTCTTTTGCTCCCTCTCTCTCCACCTCCGGAGCTCCCCTTCCACGGCCTTTTTGGCTGCCGTAGCTGACTCTGCCTTCTTCAAGGCCTCCTCTGTGGCAGCTTTCATGTCTTGAATTTCCTTCTGAGCAGCCTCTAACTTCTTGAGCGCTTCGTTTTCGCTCGCCTTCACGGCTTCCACTTGCGCCATTGCAGCTGCCACCTTCATCTCTGCAAGCTTCCCTGACTCCTCTGCCTTTCTGCTCAAAGCCTCAAACTCGTCCCTCGAGATCGTGATATTGGCACCTGACTCTGAGGTCGAGGAGCGAGCAGCGTCAGTTTCCTCGGACAAGGCCTTGATCTGATCAAGGGCCCTCGTCTCTGCTGCTTTAGCTTCCTCAGCTTCTTGAAGTGCTATCTTTAGCTGCTGCTCTGCTTCAACTAGAGAAATCCTGGTGGCCTCAGCTACCGAATTCAACTCTCCAGCCTGGTTCTTCATTTCTTCTGCTTCACGTCTTGCATTTTCTGCTTCTGATGCTAGTTGATTCAATGTCGCAATCATTTCATCTGACGCTCCCACAGTTTTGGCTTCTTCGGCGAGGGAAGCCTCAAGATCAGACTTACATTTCCTTAGCTTGACATGCAGATTCCCAGCAACTGATTCCGTTTCTGCCTCTTTCTCTCTCAACTCTGCGTGCTCCTTTCTCAAAATCTCCAGTTCCTGCTTGAGAGAATCCACCATGCTCTGCAGGGAATTTTCCTCTTCCAAAACTCTTTGTAGAGATTCTTTAGCACCATCCAGCTCTGAAGTGATAATTTTCACAGAGTCCATGTCCGATGCCTTGGCATTCTCCACTTCATTTCTTAAAGCCTCAATCTCACTCGTAGATTCGGCCAGTTGAGCCTCAAGGATTTTCGCATCTTCAGGATCAAACTCTTTCTTCATCATCTGCAACTTCTTCACACACTCTTCCAAACTGGCTTTGTAAGACTGCCTCTCAACATCCTTTTCAGCAAAGATCTTTGTTTGTTCCTGTTGGGCTTGGACTGATGCCTGCCTCACATGCTCTATTGTTTCTTTCATAGCAGATATTTCTTTTGAAAGCTCAGAAGACCGTTCAATATTCGCCTTTCTGGCAAGCTCAGCTTCTGCAGCTTTCTTCGTGGCAATAGCTTTTGCTTCTAAAGAGGTGTCATAATCCTGGCGAATCTTTGCTAGCTCTTGCTTTGCAGAATTGAGTTCTGAGAGTACATTTGTGTATTCTTCTGTTGAACTCTCTGACTCCTCTTTGTGGAAACCGTTGGTGACAGGAATGCTGCTCGTGTCTGCTCCCTCAAGCTGCTTTGCCTGTGTCTTTGCAGCTTCTGTCGCTTGAATTGCAGCTTCCCTAGATTCAGTGAGAACCTTGAGCTTCTCTGAGAGATTCTCCACTGTCCGCTTAGCTTTTTCAAGTTCTACAAGCGCTTCAGCTTTGGTATTTTCAGCATTTTGTAGCTGCTCGTTTAGCTTATTCAGCTCTTTTTGCGCCAAGTGAAGCCGTGTCTCTTTAATCAAAACTTTCTGCAGCAACAGAAGGACTAGACTAAATGAGTAATAGAACATTTGATAAAACTGGAAAGTGCAGTTCAAAGAAAAAGCCCAACCAGCTAGGTTTCCTGATAAGTTGTAACTATGCTCCCACAAAAAGGCAAAAAACACTATCCCATAACGAACTAGAGAAAACAAGAGCAGTTCTTGACCAATCAATATATTACTATCGGTAAAACAAAGCCATTAAGCCACATCCATACTTGGAATCGAGTGTCCCAAAAAGGGCCTGAATAACCAGAACAAGAGCAGCTCTACACAAATTAATATAGTATTTCGAATATTCTGGTTCCCTCCTCCCAGGGTCCCCCCCCCCCCCCCATGTCAGTTCAATGCCAATACATACATGCATGCCTCCACCCCTACCCATTCTCCTCTTTTCTATTTTACTGGATTTCAACCCAGTACTTCCACTGTGATACATTTCCATATTTATTTCCTTACATATCATTCAAAGAAACTATAGTACAAAACTAAAAATGTCTTGCTTAAACAGAGTAATGAATTTTGAACGTCAAGCAATAGTTAAATATGATTATATTTTGGTAAAGGTTATAACTATAGTACTGATAACTCCACACACGAAGACAAACTCTTTTTGTTTTGTTTTCCCCAAAATATTTAAATTGCTATTATTATTATTATTATTATTTAGAGTTGCTTAGGCGGCCTGATTAGGTAGTGTGCTTTACAAACTATTAAATTAGATTTGGGAGGGGCTCTAGAGCCGGACAGGCCACAAGCAAATGATTGCTGCAGTTAACAGATGCGTAGTTAGAGTAGAGATGTTGTGAAGAAGCACTGATGTCCTTAAGTAGTAGTGGAATAAATCTAATGTTTGTCAGAATACATATAATAGATTTTAAACTATGCACGCTATTCATGTTCCTACACACCCGTGAGTTTCAAGTAACAAGATCATAATCAAGATTGTAGGCGAGTATGACATACCTCTGCTGAATGTGGTTTTGATTTCTTGATAGCAGATTTTTCTCCAGAAAATCTAACCTCGCCAAATAAGTTGACAGCATCTTTCACAGACTGAAAAGGTGCCCTGGTATCTATCTCCCCTACCCCAGCCTTAGGAGAGTCTGTCTTTTTAGGCCGTTCATTTGTATGCACCATTTCTCTGAATAACTCCTCGAAAATCAGAGGCTGACGGCTGAGATCAGAAAACAATCATAGTAAGACCTTTTGTACAAGGTTGAGGGCAACATAAGAGCAACAATATATAAATCAGTTCAGAAAGAGGCTTATGAATTGCAAGAACTTGAAACTGGTCGCTCCAACTATTCTTAGAAGACCAACAAATCAGTACTACATTATAAACTGCCCCAGAAATTCACGTTCGCAAGAGCTAGCGCTAGACAATGATGTAAAACATCCTTACCAAATCAATCAGGGACTCAATTTCTAGAGAATTCATATATTCATTGTAATTACTGACCAACTGTTCCTTCAGATTGGATTAGTCCTCGTTAACATTATACTTCAGGAACAAAGGCTTTATTTCATTTCATTAGCAAACCTTTCCTCTTTCCACACTTCCTGGACAGCAGGGCAGCAGACCAAATTCATCCTACTTCTATTCGATAACAAAGTTCCAAGTTTTCAATTTCAAATCTCAATAAATAGTTGACTACCGGAGAAGCGGAATAATGCCAGGTCAAGGGCCAATATGCTTAACAGACTAAGTCTAAAAAACACAAAACATGCAAGGTGTTCCACATAAAATAGTTAAATAAAATCAGGAAATTGAAAATAATACAAAAGCAGTTGAACTTAGTCCACAATATCAGATACCAACGTTAATATGGACCCACCATCTCTCCCACCCCATAAAAAGAAGGAGAAAAGAAGAAACAACAAGCCAACAAACAAAGGCATGAAGGTGTCCAGGATGACACAATCACAACAGTAACAAATCAGGATGCCAAAACTGGTTCCAACCAAAAGTGCATCTCAAATAACCCGAGGCAAAAAAATTAGTTATTCCACATTTAATTTTCCTTATCGTTTTGGTTATCTACAATGCAGGAGACAATTTTGCTTTAGCAATTCAGATCTATCTCCAAGCTGTCTGTAGAAGTTTTGTCCACCACAAAGAGGAGAAGGAGGTTGGACGAATGATTTAATACTGGTTTCCAAATTCTTGTATCAATACTTGATATGCTAATATTTTGGACAATTAGCCCAATGTAACCATACAAGGCAACCCAATATTAAAATTGAAGTGGTTTGACAAAAATACCCTTAATAAAACACCAGACTTAGTAAAGATATATAATAAGCTAAGGTGTTGATACTTTTAATCTTTGTTGAAACTTGATTGATTTTTCCCACAATATTGAAATACTGATATCTTTTGTTTTCGATATATAGTTATCAATGTCAACTTCATATAATAAAGTTTAAAGAAGGGTTAAATAAAGGGCGTTGCAAGGGAATTTTCACATGTTTGTATAAGAATAAGGATCAAAGAGGAGATAAAACAAAAGCAAGGGAATAATAGTATTTTAGAATGGTCATATTATTATAACTAACGTCATTCCAACACTTTATATAATCAATTTAGCTGGATATCCACTTTAAGATCATATTAAGTTAGTTTGTCAAAGTATAAGGGTACCATGTAGAAATTTCAAATAAGAAGGGTACCATGTAGAATTGCAAAAATACAAGGGTACCATATAGAAAATCCCAAAAAATAATAAGAAGAAAGAAAAGAACTTCATCCCCAAATAAAACTTCAACAACCCAGAGCACTAACTTAAGCTAAAAATGGTCCCCTGTATCGAATAAAGTAAGAGATAGGACATTCGGCGAACAAAGGGGAATGAGAGGTACATGATCTTTTACATAGCAAAAGTATTAAGATCATAGCTGCCATGAACTCCCATAAGCAAGAAAATTGCAAAAAAAAGAACTGACATTATGATACGAGTCTACAACCCCTTTAAAGATTATCAAATACAGCTAAATCAAGAGAAAATTGTAATCATTAAGTACCAACAACGGTGGCAAATCCTCGGTGGCTCCCCTACGATCATACCCCATTCCCAAAAGCTGCTTAGAATCGATTGTGGTCAGGGGATTGGGGTGATCATAAAGATAAAATGGGTATAGAAAAAACACCCCATGATGACAAAACCAAAAAGGCAATAACTCATTTGAGAACAATGTAAATTCTCACATATGTAGTTAAGTACTACAAATTACACACTTTCAAAAGTACAGTATGTCTAATAAAATTCACCCCAAAAAAGTAAAAAGAAAAATTTCTTCCATGTTTAAACAACTATGGATAGATTAATAGATTATATTTGATCAACTCAATTTGTTATTTAAACAAATTAGCACCAAAAAAAATTATTTAAACAAATACGGGTATATCACTAATACTAATTAACTTGGAAACAATAATCTTGACCAGTACTCAATAAACTAAATTCAATCCGCCGATGTTTACAATGATGAAAAGTACTTTCCCTACCAAACAGAGAAACAAAAAGAAAATACTCCTAATCTTTATTCAGAAATCCAAACAAGACGCTCTCAAAAAAGAAAAAGGTTTAAAAAAAAAAAAAAACATCAATCAACAATCATTACGCCAAAACATAATAATAAAATAATGAAACTACAGCACGAACCTGAAAGAAACCCTAAGAACGAATTTTTGAAGAAGAAGGAAGACGCGAAAAACCCTAGAAATGTCGTGGTCAGACGACAACGAAGAAACGTCAATATCCAACGACGGTCAGCGTCAACAAAGATTGCTTTCCTTTTCTTTTCCTTCGATCAAACGACTCTGTTGATGATGATCAATGATGATGATGATCTTCTTCACCCTTTTTCCGCCAAATTCGAAAACGAGAAAATCCCAGAAAGGGAAGTAGAAAGAGCAGTAACAAACCCCGAAAGACAAAGTGATTTAACACTATATCATCAAAATCTGCGAAAAATGGAGGAATCTTGGAGATGATATTGAGCGAGTAATTAGGGTATGATTGAGGAAATTAAAGAGAGGGTTTTAGATTGAAGGGGGGGTTGGATTTGAAAGAGAGGAAACAATGATGAGAG
>BSSO01002561.1:0-18941 GCA_030267885.1 Mesembryanthemum crystallinum
AGATTAAGATTAAGATTAAGATTAAGATTGAGATTAAAATTTGAGATTTGCTCTTTACCTTTCAATTTGGGATTTGGTGTTGCTGGGTTGAAACTCAAAATTTGATTTATCAAATTTGAATATTTATTTTTATGTTTAATTGGATTTGGTGTTTGTTTGCTTTTGAGAGAGAATTAGGGGTACTGAATTTCATTGTTGAGAGTGACAGTAAGTTCATATAGTTGCATGCCTATGTTACAATGCACGATGGTGTTTGGAATAGCTGATAGATTTTTTTAAGCAATCTAGCATTATTAACCCGACAATGATCCGAGATCCGAACAACTCACCCGAAATTCGGGTTAATCGAAAGCCAAATAACCCGATCTGAGTTGACTCGAAACCGGATAACAATGTGAAATCATTTTGACCCGACTCGACCGAACCCTACCCAATCATTTGTCTAACCTAAAATAACCCGAACCCGATTTAACCCGTGAGGCCATAACCAATATGACCCCACCCATAATGGACCCGACCCACCCGTTTTCCACCGCTACATATAACCATCCAAATCCCCTCCCTTGAATTTGCACGCCTCCACTAGCAGACTTATGTTAACTCTCTCTCTTCCCAATCTCCACATCTCTCTTTCTCACCCACAAAGCTCTATCAATGGTGGCAAAAATGGCGATGGCGATAAGTTATCGATGATGGTACTGTGCTCAACAATTCTCTCTATTGGGTGGGCCAAGACAGAGGCTATGCCCATGGATTCTTTGGTCAAAGCTTGTCTTAGAATCTGGATTTTCTCTCTCCCTGTCATGCTTGCTTGTGGCTGCTTCGAATTTTAGGAATTTTTTTTGGTTGTTCTGATTTTGGGCATCTACAGACGACAGCAATGATTGATTTTAATTTATTACTCGTAATTAAAAAATCGAAGCTTTAGGACTGTTTGATCCAACCATACAGCAAATCAGTATTTTTGCACAACTGAAGTTTGCAGTTTCAGTTGGATTGGAGATAATTTTGAACAGAGATGAAGAAGAGGGAGACGATGAAGAAGTCGACGGAAGTGGTGCCCCGTATTTGCACACATCGTTATGCCACTCGCTATAGCCGCACCGCTTTTAATCTCTCTCCTACTTCTCAGGTTAACTCTCTCTCTCACTCATACAAATAGTTAGTTAATGTTCCCTCATTGGTGTTAGGCCTTGAATTCAATCTTAATCGATTTATTTGTTTTCTTTGTGTCAAATGCTAGTGATGGCTTTTCTTTTGATACAACTGACTTCTACTTGGAGGGATTTTTTTCTTTTATTTTCATCCAATTCTATTTAGATAGCATCATAATCAAAATTCAAAACACGGAATTGCAGTTGATTTGCGCTGTGTTTTGTATGCAATTCCAAGTCAAAAAGATCGTTTTTTTTTTTTGTTTTTGTTTTTGTTTTTTTCATGATGAGCTCACTTGTTGGTGAATTGGAATGGGTTTGGAGTGGGATTTTTGGTGGTTGGCAGTTCTTGTTTTGTTTGGTATCTAAACATGGCTATTGGTCTTTTATGGGAGTTAAAATCTCACTCCCATTCCCATCTCCTTATTCCCACAAAACAAATCCCCCTTACATGGAGTGCCCACCTGTCCTGAATATGAGATTTGCTGAAAGAAATGAAATGAAGTGAAATTTAATGTTAATCGAAATGTTTCCTCTACATGGTTGCAGATATGTTGCTCTTTCACTTTGACCATTCTCAATCTCCAACAATTACTCTGAATTAAGCTAGTACTTAGTTACAAACGTTGTTGTTTCTTTCAATTCTAGTTTATTTGTCTTCCACTTGAAGAATGACATTGGTTTTTCCTCACTATTCTCAATCTGTGAAATTTCAGACATCTCAAGCACATCCAGTTGCACACAGTCATAGAGTTGTTGCTTGCAATAAGTCAAGGAAAAGAGCATTTATTCATTCACTATCACGTTTTCCCAAAGAATTGATATCCAATATCCTGCTTCATCTACCTGCTAAAGTCCTTTATGAGGAAATGAGGTATGTCTGCAGGGATTGGTATGATATAATCAATGACCCAACTTTCATCAGAGCACACTCTCAGTTGTCTTCTATTGGTATCCTTATCCATGACTGGACTAAGCAAGACATGGCTCTTTATCTTCAGGCAAATGGTGCTGAAGTGAAGCTGACAGAATTGAGAATGCCATTCCGTGCTAACATCGTAGCTAATTGTAATGGTTTAGTCTTGCTCCATGATAGCACGAACCACGAACTGTTCCATGTAGTGAACCTGATAACTAAAGTAAAGGTGAGCCTACCTCCAATTGTGGGGTTGCGCAGATGTAGTGTTATGTCGACAGCTTTGTCATATGCTTCATCGGGCCATTACAAAGTAGTGCATGTTTCTGATGATGTTGATGATGGAGACAATGAAAAACAGCTTATGATATGTACTGTAAGTGTTGATAAAGAGTGGAGAAAACTTGATATTCAAGGCATATCTATGACTACAAGGGTAAGGAATAAGCTTTTGGCAGCTGCTCCGTATTCTATTGCTGGGCTTATTTATTGGTTTTATTGTTTTTCTTCATTTGTCCTTGCCTTGGATGTTGATGCTGAAACATTCTCCCAGATTCCTACACCAGTTGACAGCTCCACAATTCGCCCTTATAAATGTGCTCCATACCGTACAAATTTGGATACAGGTCTGGGTTTGTTATATAACCTCTATGGACCAGGTTTGCCCGTGGTATGGGAATTGACAGATGTAAGTACTGCTAAATGGACTAAAGTTTTTGAAATGGACAGAGCTGTTTTTGATGATAGACTTGGGAGAATGTTTTATCCTAGTACTTGCTTTTTACAGAGACCGCATCTGCTCATGAAAAACGGAGACTTCTGGTTTGGTGTGGATGTAGACAACAAGTGTTTTCTGGTCTGCTACAATTTGAAAAAAGAAACTATTGTGTTATGTCCGACTGATAGGGTAAATGTCCGTCTCCGTCCCTTTCCACATGTCAACACCTTGCTTCCGTTGAAGAACATTTAGCTGTGGACACTCCATCATACCATCAACTTGGAGCAGTTCTTTTCGCATGAAAATTTGAACCAACAGAAAATAAATGGTTTTCTCTGTCCGTGATTTTTGTGTGCATAATTTCGTGAGTGTAAGCCAAATCTTCTGCTGTGCCAGTCATTTCAATGTGGAGATATCTTAGTGAGAACAGGATTTGACATGCAAATTCCTATGTATTTTGAGTAGCCGACAAGCTCCACAGCCTNATATTATGGTGGTAGGAGGAGGAAATGAAGGATGTAGGGGGAATATATTACCCTAGGGGGGTGGTAGGTTATTGTTTCCTCCCTGCATCGTTCCTTTTCCTCCTACCACCATAATCTTTCCCCCACCACCATCCCCAACCTTCACTTTTGCCCTTTAATTTCCTCCATTACCCCCCTAATTTATCCCCCAATCCAAGCGGGCGCTAATGAGAAAGAAAAATTTAGTATTAATTATTCATTGCTCATGGTTCTCTTTGATGTGAGTATTTGGATTGATTGCTCCATGACAAAGACGAGACTATTTTCTATGACATGCATCAAGATGATGCACACAGTGCCACACACATCAGCTTGGTGTCCTATAGTAATGAGCATGCCCATATGTTATTGCATGCATAATTTGTTTTTTCAGTAAAGCCTAATTTGACATTCATGGTTGTCATAGAACTGTCCATTCTCTTATTTGAGAGAGTTATCTGGAAGCCATGAATTTTAAATTTACGTATCTCGCATTGTGTGAATCGTAGCGTCCCTTGAGAAACTTTGTAAAGAATGTGCTGGTTGAGCAGAAAATCGAACCAAAGGATCAAAACCTGTGGTTTAAAACGGAGCAGAAGTTTCTTTTAAATGTGGCAGTTAGCTTGATTGTCAAGGTATGTATCAATCAGCTCGGAGATGGCTCTCAAACTTTCAAGATTGCTTGAATGAGGAGTCTAGCTGAAAGAGATCCAGGTTAATATTATTTCTTTGGTGCCTCATTGTTGAGCCCGTGAATTCTGAGAAATTAGTAAGCGGTTTTGGAACATGTATGACCTGTTTTAGAGTAGCTCCCCCATGTTTTACCTAACAATGGGGTATATGGTCTTGAACCATGTAGTAATTTTCATAAATTGGTCATGTAGGGAAATGACATTTGGAGAATGTGTTATATTTATATGTTACTGATTAACAAAATAAAAATGCATAAATTTGTTTTAAATTCTTGTGGCTGTCCTTGATATCAGCACATTTTATTTTGATATATTCACTCTTCAAAAGCATATATTTGTATGTTTTTTTTTACTGCAGGGGAGTGAATATATCAAATAAGAAATTAAATATTTTCATGTTTATTATATTTCCTAAGAAAATAAGTTTCGTAAAAATGACATTGAGTATATTTGTGCTTATTTATTACTCCCTCCGTCACTAAATGAAAGTTACATTTGCCATTTTAATTTGTCACCAAATAAAAGTTACATTTCCTTTTTTGGTACATTTTTTACAATAAAGTTACCAACTTATCCTCACCCACTTGCCACTCTCTCTCTCCTTCACATGGCCACAACATTATTTTCTCTCTCCAATCACCTTCTAAAAGCAAGTCCCATATGGTCATTTTACCCATCCAATAAATTTCAACCAAAAAGTGAAATGTAATTTTCATTTAGTGACGGAGGGAGTATTATTTTTCATTTATTTTTAGATTATTCATATGAGAAAATCATTTTAAGAGACATCATTTGGAATTATTATTTTCATTTTAGAATATATGCGTTTTTAAAGTAACAATATTTCATTATTTTCATAAAATGTGTTATTATTAATTGCTGATAGTACAATTACTCTCTTAGAAGGCAGACTTATCTAAGAGAGTCAATGAGGCGAGTTGGGCTTGTTGACTACAGCCCAACCCAACCTCAATTCTAAAAAGCCTAGCTCTTGCACAATATAGGGGAAAAAAAACCAAAACCCACAAATCAAAACCCATGTTCAAAAGAATCAAAACGTCGGCTTTTCTCCCCTCTCTCTCTCTCTCTCTCGATCTCAATCTCAACTGCAAACCTGGTGTTGATGCAAAATCGATAACGAAAAATTGTAAGTCGACTCTCCATCTTTCTATTAAAGCAATCAAAAACTAGAGCTGGCAAAAGCTGACTCGACACGATAACACGACACGAACCGGACACGAAATAAACGGGTTAGGGTTGAGATTTTCGACACGTTTAATTAAACGGGTGGACACGAGTTTACCCGTTTAATTAAACGGGTTAGGTTAGGGTTGAGATTTTCGACACGAAACCGACAAGCTCTGACCCGTTTATTCAAATATGTCTTAAAATAAACTCATTTGTACACTATTTTTGTTAAAATTAAAGTGTGAATATACAATCTTCCTATTATATGTACTTAATGCATAAGTAGTAACTCTAATCGATAAGTTTCAAATAGTAATAGTGTTATTTTAATGATTTCTTATTTCTTATTTATATTTTTTATTCTTACAAGTAAAAACTTTAGATAAATTGACAAAATGTGTTAAGCGGGTCGACACGAGTTAGACACGATTATTAAACGGGCCGGGTTAGTGTTGAATGTTTCTGACACGTTTAATTTTCGACACAAACGCGAACACGACACGACACGACACATTTGCCAGCTCTATCAAAAACCATTTTCAAGATAGAATTTGCAACCAACGGTTAATTTGCACTATAAAATCGACGGTTTCAATTGGAGTTTAAAACCCGTTGGTTCATCTTTTGGAACGAACAATTTGAGCGAAATTGCAGTTACAGTGAGGAAGAAGATGCAAGTAACAAAGAAACCTTCGCCGGATAAGAAGATTCAAGCCAAAAGTATGTTATACTCGCCTTTGAATGCATAATGTAGTTTCGATTGATATAAAAAGCATGATGCCTTCTGTTTCTTGCGAAGTTTCTACATATTTTGAACTAAAAACCATAAAATCAAGTATTGAAATCATTCTCTAATATGTACATCTTTGTTGTTTGCAAATTTTTACGTTAAAATACATGAGAATCAATGAGTTAAGTTTGCAAATCTGACGATTATGAACAATTCATGATGCATAATAAAATTTACCCTAAATGACCAAATGGGTATTTTTAGTGACCACAAGTGGACAATTTGGTATATAAAAAATCTCCGGTGATGTATAGGTATTTAAACTGAATACCGGCAACCAATATGGTATTTTTAAATGAAATATGTGTCATATTCCCCCAAAAGTACGCCGGAATACAGAATCTCGATATTTGTTTAATTTAAAACGTATTTATATACCATATAATTGTAATTTATCTCGTATTTTGTGAGGTATTTCCACATTTAAGAGCTCTTAAATAGCTTTTAAATGGGGAAATACACAACTGAATGATAGGAAAATAGCTCTTGTATGAGGAAATACACCACAAAATACCTGATAAATACAATTATATGGCATATAAATACGTTTTAAATGAAACAAATATCGAGATTATATATTCCGGCGTACTTTTGGGGGAAAATGACACGTATTTCATTTTAAAATACCATATTGGTTGTCGGTGTTCATTTTAAATACCTATATGTCAGGATATTTTTTATATACCAAATTGTCCACTTGTGATCATTAAAAATACCCATTTGGTCATTTGGGGATAAAATTTAAGTTTAGATCATTCAAAACTAATTTATTGTGTTTAAAATTTGATAAATCTTTGCGTCTGAGTACCAGGTTCTTGTATTCCTGTACCAAAATTTTGATACAAAAAGCAGATATTGGTTACATGTTGATTCCAGAGTACCAAATATTGATTCCGTTGTACCAATATTTAATTTGTACTGTAGAACACAAAATTGAGTTGCATGAATAATTATTATGAATTTATATTAAGTACCACATATTGCTTATAGAGTACCACATATTGTTTATACTATATCAGATATTTGTTCTATTGCCAAATATTGGATCTTGAATGTACATTATAGGTTATGAAAATTTGGCTATAAAGCACCAGATATTTGTTGTTTTTAACCATATATTAGTTTTGGAGTGCCAAATTTTTGTGTTGAAATTTTGGCTTTATTTTGGTTTTGTTGTATCACATACTGCTACTCCCTCCGTCTCAACTCCCTCCGTCTCAATAGATAGTTTACATAAAGGATTGGCACAGAGTACTAGGAGTGTGGTGAAAGAGGGAAAACTTCCTATATTACCCTTACTTTTGCTTTGTTTTTTTTTTCCTTGATGTTTTGGTTTTATCTTTGTTGGTAAAATTCAGAATTTATATGATTAGTAGAAATTTGAATAGAAATAGCAGATTAATTAACAATATGTATAATATATTAATCTATAAGTACCTAATCACGTTTTTTAATTAGGATTAAGATATGTTTGTGTGATTTATTTTTCAATTTAATTACTGAAAATTTAAATTTGGTTTAGTTAATTTAATTTGATTAAGGGAGTGTTTGAGTCAGAGGGAGATGGTGGTGGTGGCGGTGAGAGAGATGGAGGTGGCGGTTATTTCTGGGT
The DNA here is from genome assembly GCA_030267885.1 of Mesembryanthemum crystallinum. Lineage (NCBI taxonomy): Eukaryota > Viridiplantae > Streptophyta > Magnoliopsida > Caryophyllales > Aizoaceae > Mesembryanthemum > Mesembryanthemum crystallinum. The sequence continues at coordinate 7,574 of BSSO01002561.1, forward strand.
TGGTGATGGTGGTGAGAGAGGGAGATGCTGGTGGTGGTGAGATCTGGGAGAGGTGGTGGCGCTGAGAGATGTAGATGGTGGCGGCGGTAAGATCTGGGTTGGTGGTGGCGGCGAGAGAGGGCGATGGCGGCGAGATCTGGGCTGGTGGTGGTGACGAGAGAGGGCGATGGCGGCGGATATGAGAGGTGGCAGATCTGGGTGGTAGTGGTGGTGGATCTGGGTGGTGGCGAGTGGTGGTGATGGCGAAAGAGAAGGAAGAGAGAGAGATGGTGGTGGTGGGTATAGGTTTAGAGAGAATGAAAGAGAGAGAGGATGATGGTGGTGGCGGATCTGGCGAGTGGTGGCGGTTGGTGGTGGATTGAGAGAGAAGGAAGAGAGAGATGGTGGTGGTGGTGGGTTTAGAGAGAATGAAGAGAGAGAGAGAGAGAAATGGTGGTGGTGAGAGAGAATGAAGAGAGAGAGGGAGATGGTGGTGGTGGCGAGTGGTGGTGGTGGTGGTGGTGGATTGAGAGAGAAGGAAGAGAGAGATGGTGGTGGTGGTGGTGGTGGTGGTGAGTTGAGGGATGAGGGGATTGGTTTTATTGGGTTGTTGAGGGATGAGGGAAAAATGTGGGTTGGTTGAACATTTGGAGAAATTAGGGGATAGATGGGTGGGTGGGTAGGTTGATTAATCGGGGTGGGTAAAATCAGTTTCAATGGGGGTATGGAGAGTAAATAAATTAAGATTGAACAAATTTAATGGGAGTAAAAAACATATTTGGTGGTTTGGTAAATTGAAATATAAAAAAATGGGCTAAGATGGGTAATTGTAAGTGGGGGTATAATTGTAACCTTACAAATAAAGCTTTGCCAATTTTAGAAACGTAAGAAATCTATTGAGACATCCCAAAAAGTAAAACGTAAACAATCTACTGAGACGGAGGGAGTATTAGAGTACCAGATATAGGTTATATTGTACCAGATATTTGTTGTGTTGCCCAAATATTGGAACTAGAATATACTCCCTCCGTCCCGCAATTAGCTTTCAAAAACACTATTTTTTTTGTCCCAAAATTAGCTTTCAAAACCAATAAAATCCCATAACTTTCCTATAACACCCCTCCACTAACTCACAAATACAATAAAAAATGTACACTCTCTCTCCAATCACTCTCTCTCTTTATATTATTCTACTCTCCACTAACTCACAAATACAATAAAAAACATACATCCACTACAAGGGCAAATATGTCTTAAAATACTCACTTAAAATTTTGTGCCCTCTCAATTTATGAAAGCTAATTGCGGGACGGAGGGAGTACATTATAGGTTTTGAAAATTTGTCTTTAAAGTACCATGCATTGGTTGTTTTCGACCACATACTGGATCTGGAATATCATTTTGTTGTGTTGAAATTTTGGCTTGATAATGGTTTTGTTTTACCAAATATTACTTCTTAAACTACAGTTATTGTTTCTTAAGTACCAGTTATTGGTTATTTTGCACCAGTTTCTTGTCTCTATAATTTTGATCTAATATTTTTGATAATTTTTGATGACAACAGGAAAAATGACAAAAATAAACCATTATCAAAAACCCTCGTTCATGTAAACATTGAACAACCATAGAAACAACAGGAAAAAGGGTTGATTGAAAAGAAAGTTTCAAAGGATGATGATGAGGAGACAAAATTTGAACAAAAGGAATAAAGAGAGCACAACGTGATTCGGAAAAGGTAACTACTGACAACCGCACAATCAAGGAAACGACTACAAGATTTAGGTGAGAAACCTATGGCTGCAAAGACGACTTTGGCAAAATAAAAAAAAAAGGTTTATGATAAGGAGATACTTGAGTAAAAGGATGTGCTCAAGACTTGTTCATAATTACTTGAACAAAGAAAGAGAAAGACTGCTTCAAAAAGTGAAGAAATTTCATCAGAAGAAGGATGAAGTGAAGCAGATAACTGAAGAACAGAAACAAAAGAATGATGCTGAAAAGAAGAACAAAAAGAAGAAGAAGAGACTATAAATGTAGTACTAGATTTGTATAGTTGAGTCCAGTTTAGGATATTGAAGTACCACTTTCTAAAATCAAATACTTCTATCTAGTTAACTAACTTTTTCATATTACCAGTTTATAAATCAAATACTTCTATCTAAGCTAGCTAACTTATTCATGTTACTAGTGTGTTTGATTGCAATAACAATTTTAATATGAATTGATAATAATACTGGTATTACGCTTTTGGGTACCATTACTATCATTTGCAGTACCAGTATTATGCTTTTGTGTACCAAGTCTTTGACAATCCATTTATTTTACCAATTACTGATATTCTTCCACCAGTTATATTTACTGAAGTACCAGAGTTTTATTCAAAAGTACCACATTCTGGTAGTCAACTGATGAATAAGTGATACCAATTTTTGGTACCTTTACATTGACACGAGAGAAAATGAGATGTACAAATTGCTGGCATTCTAATGCAAGAGTTTGGCTCTAAAGTACCAGATTCTAGAAGAGAAACGCTAGTTGTTATTACATAAACACTGATTTTTTGAATTCTGGACTATAAAGAAAACATTGAGAATACAACTATTTTATACAACTACTTTTTGAAACGAAAATTAAAGGATTCAACATTAAACTATGAAACAATGCCATAACTGTAAAATTGAACTCAAATACATCTAGGAAAATTGTTTAGATGTACCACTATTTGCACTTGAAGTACCAAATTCAATTACACATGTACTAGTTTCTTACATAAACTGAAATAAAAACAAGTCAAATCAATAGAACAATAGGATTCTTAGTCCCAAATTCTTTCATTGAACTTGATGCTTTGTTGGATGAATCTTTAACGGTCTTCTTTCAGCATTTTTGCTTCTTTGTTTCAAAATGAGTTTTAATCTTTTTATTTTGACCTTTGGTAACAACACGGGTTGGATCAAGAACAACATTGGTACTGCTTGTTGCTTTAGATGAAAGAGAACCTCAAAATCAATGCAGCAACAACAATTTTGTAGATATCATCATGGACACTCAATGCAGCTTCACTTTTTTCACACCTCAAAATCAAGTTGTACAACTTGCAAGCCATGTCATAACACCTCGGATTGTAATTCTTGAGTTTGACATAAGCATGAGAACCTCTATTATATATATCCCAAACTTCAATTCTTGCAAACTATGTCCACCAACAAGAGACCCAGACATATCCACATCTTTTTTTAGTAGATCCTGGAAAAACATACATATATAATAGGTACTCAGTCAAGATATTATGGTACTACAATCAAAGAAAATGGTACCTAAGATGGAAAACTGGTACAAAAATAAGAAAAATAGAACATTAACAATTTCCTACAGAAACTAATTATGTACAAATATAAACAAAGACGGGTGCTGCAATTTAACAAAATAGTTCTACAAACAAATACTTTGGTACCAAGAGGTGAAAAAGTGCTAGTTAGAGAAGTTACAATTACTGGTACTACAAACAGACACTCTGGTACCAGAAAGTGAAACACTGTTACAAAAATGACAAAAATAGAAAATGAAAAAATAATGATGATACTATAAAAAATGTACAAATATGAATAAAAATTGTGTAAAAACTGAAATTACTGGTACTTTAACACTTAAAGCTAGTACTCAAATAAAACATGAAAATAATAGTATCATCTTGGACACTTTTGTAGATATCATCATGGACACTCAATGCAGCTTCACTTTTTTCACACCTCAAAATCAAGCTGTACAACTTGCGAGCCATGTCATAACACCTCGGATTGTAATTCTTGAGTTTGACATGAGCATGAGAACCTCTATTATATATATCCCAAACTTCAGTTCTTGCAAACTATGTCCACCAACAAGAGACCCAGACACATCCACATCTTTTTTAGTAGATCCTGGAAAAACATAGAAAAATAGAACATTAACAATTTCCTACAGATACTAATTATGTACAAATATAAACAAAGGCGGGTGCTGCAATTTAACAAAATGATTCTACAAACAAATACTTTGGTACCAGGAGGTGAAAAAGTGCTAGTTAGAGAAGTTACAATTACTGGTACTACAAACAGACACTCTGGTATCAGAAAGTGAAACACTGGTACAAAAATGACAAAAATAGAAAATGAAAAAATAATGATGATACTATAAAAAATGTACAAATATGAATAAAAATTGTGTACAAACTAAAATTACTGGTACTTTAACACTTAAAGCTAGTACTCAAATAAAACATGAAAATAATACTATAAATCAAAAATAAAACTGTAGAGCAGAAAATAAAACACGAGTACCAAAAAAGCAACATCAAGCACCACATTAAGAAAATTGAAACAAAAACAACAAAGAATTTCACCTTACATAATAGAATCACCACCCACTTGAAATACTTTAGCCTCAAAAACAGATTCGACAGCAACTGCAATTTTCATAGCAGCTAAAAACGAAATTTCAAGCAGAAAAACAAAAAAAGAAAATCAAAAATCACTATGTTACAAACACACATTATAATCGAATATTCATAATCAAATATACATACTAATCAAAATTGAAAATAAATAAAGGGATTTTCCAATTGGTAGGCCAGTGGTTATGGCTTTTCCAAATGGTAGAAAGTCTTATTTACGAAATCCAGGCGGTAGGCCTGTACTTTTTAACATTTCCACTCCTTGTCCATTATGTGGGTTTTTAGTCAAAAACTCTTGTGTTTCCCGTTATGCCCTTACTGTAATTGATACGATGGTTGACAATTGACCATCTGAAAAGCGCAAGGTCTTGCGTGCTTTTCAAAGTTGCCATTACTCTCTCTCATTCTCTCTCATCTCCTCCATCAACCATTCACCGAGCATATCCAACCTTTGGAAAACCCATCCCTAACTACCCTTTTCTTCCAAAATTCAGTAATCTTCCCACTATTTCTACCCATTTGCTGAAGCAGAAACCCAACCCTCCAAGTTCTGCAAGTTACTTGGTGGCTCTTTTTCAAAGCATGGAAGAAGCTTGCTTGAGATTGTCGATTGTCCTTGCATTTGCGAGTTTTGGAGGTAATTTTTGATTTTATACTTTAATTTGGTGTTGTAGAGTTAGATATTGGTTGAAATTGCATGTAAATGGGCTAAAGTTGAGATCTTTTTCCCTTTGCTCTATTTATTTGAAATTCGCAAAAAAAAAATAGGGTTTATGGAACTGTTTCCATTTATGGTTGATTTTTTGTGTTTTGTTAGTGTTGTTAGGGTATGATGCATGCTTTGGTCGTTGTTTTTGTGTATAATTCATGGCTTGGATTGAAATTTAGGGTTTTTGTAAAAATATTTGGTGATGCAGAATGGGTTCAAGGGTTTTGAGATTTTGCTATGGGAGATATGTGATGAATTATTCTGTACCAGATACTGATAAGTCTGGGTTGATGGATGTGTATTGATTTGGTTGACTTTGGCTAAGAAAAAGGGGTGTCAGTTGCCTAGGTATCCTTCCCTGACTTATAGCATTGTGGGTAAAACTTACACTCTAAATAATGATTCTGATTTGTGTAATTTGTGGGAGTATTTGAAGGACCCTGTGATAGTGATAAATGTTGGGGAATTGGATGAACCTGGGGCTGTTTGGAAATCTGCCATGGAGTTGATGGCTAAACAAGAGAATGCAGATACAGTTTCTACTAGTTCAACCCATCCCATATCTAGCCTTGCCAAGCAATTACCCCAGAAAATGCCAATTAGGAGAAGCCAAAGGTTGATACGTAAGGTGGAAAATGCTAATGATGTGGTAATATTTGATGCAGAAGATTTCCCAAGCCCTAACCCCCCAAAAACAACTGCAAAGGGTTTTGTATCCCCTACTAGGAAGAGTGTGAGACTGTCTTCACCCCCACCCCAACAATCAGTAACACCTAATATTTCTTTAAATACAAGGAGAACAAGACTGATTCAACAAAGATTGAGGGAACTTGAGCAAGAACAACATGTGTTAACCCCTGTCAATGATCCTGTTACAGCCCCCACATCCACCACCCCTGCCCCTGTCACAGCTCCTACCACCACCACCACCTCTGTTTCATCCATTCCTATGTCAGCCAGCCCTTTAAGAGTCCCTCCTAGATTAAGCAGAAAAGTTCTCAGAACAACCCAACTGAGAAGGAGTGCAAGGGTTAGTGAACCTAACCCTACCCCTAACCCAACCCCAACCCCAACCCCCACCCCAACCCCTAACCCTAACTCAGTCCCAATTCCCACCTCAATCCATATTCCTACTCCAACTCCAAACCATACCCCTACCACTACCACTACACAATCCAACTCTCAAACACATACTCAAACCCCAACCCACATTCCAACAAACACAGGTTTTGCCAAGGGATCTACAAACAGGGTTGGCAAAGCAGTTGGTAGGAGGGTTTCAGTTAATGATGATGATGATGATGACAGTGATGTCAATGGTGGTGATGATGATGACAGTGAGAGTGAGGAAGATCTTGGCATTCCAAATGTAAATGATGCTTATGAGCCCAACACTGGTCATGCTTGGTTTGATAAGGTTGAGGGGGATAGCTACTTTAGTAGGATGTTTAGGAATGGAGATATGTGTGTAGAAGAGGAATTTGGCTCAATTAGGTTGAAGAATTGGATGATCTTCATTGATAAGGCACACTTTAAGATGGTATTGAGGGATTATTGTGTGCAAGAAGGTTTTTCAGTATTGTTACAAAGGCTTGTAACAGGAGGTACTCAGATGTGTGTGCTTCTGAGAAGTGTGAGTGGAAGATTACTGCTAGTAGGCTAGCTGATGGTATTACTTGGGTAATTAAGTTTCTGCACAATAAACATAATCAGTGCACATCACGAGGGGATCACAACCCCATGGCTTCTTACAAGTGGGTGACTGTGAAGCTAATTGATGACATCAGGGCAAATCCTGACATAACTGTCAAGGCCCTGAATAATCTGTTATTTGTAAGATATGGCATCATGATGAAGAAGTCCAGTTCTTATTTGATGAAGGATTATGCAATTCAGCAAATACAAGGTGGTCATGACAAAAGCTACAGCCTATTGCCTGCTTACTGTGATGTAATCAAGCAGTACAACCCTGATTCAGATGCTCATTGTGCTTGGCTAGAAACACCTGAAAAATCTTTGGTGTTTAGGTACATTTTTATATCATTTGCAGCTGAGTTCAAGGGTTTTCTGCAAGGTTGTAGAGGCTTGATAGGGGTAGATGGTACCCACCTAAAAGGAAATTATGGAGGAGTGTTGTTATCTGCAGTGGCTATAGATGGAAACAATGAGTTATTCCTATAGCACATGCAATAGTTGAGGCTGAAAGCAAACACACTTGGTCTCAGTTCTTCTGGCACCTAAAGACCACTCTAAAAGATTCTGGCAGAAATGATTATCCAATCATTTCTGATAGACAAAAGGTAACACACTTATCTCTAATAGTTGACATTCTTTTACTTTAATGCAAAGCTATTTCAGCTAATCTGTGTTATGTTTTCAGGGTGTAGAGCCTGCACTTGAGGAACAGTGGCCAATTGTGAAGAGAAGATTTTGTGCAAGGTATTTTTGCATGAATTTCAAGAAAAGCTACCCAGGACCTCTGATGCATGCTCTGTTTTGGAGGGTTGTGAACTCATATTCAGAGTTCACATTCAGAAAATCACTTGAGAGAATGCAAAGAGAAGGTGGTAGAGGTGCTATGGCATGGTTTGACAATTAGGGAGACCATGAGCATTGGGCCAGGTACATGTTTGATCCAATGATTTGCCCAGATGAGAGTACTAGCAATTTTGTTGAGAGTTTCAACTCTTTGATGGGAGCTGATAGATGCAAACTTGTCTTGACCCTTCTGGAAGGTAAAACATCCATTCATGATTATTTGGTTTCATGAATTGATAAGTGTAAATTCCAAGGCTGACTTAAACTTGTTCACAGGTATAAGAAGAATGACTATGGTGAGGCATGCAGCTAGACAAGCCAGAGCTGAGCAGTGGGGTAATGAAGGTGTTTGTCCAAAAATCATGCAAGCTATTAAGGTAATGACAAAAGACTCAAGGCACTGTATCTCATTCATGTCAGCAAAGGGAGAATATGAGGTACAAGAGGGCATGTCACATCTGCTGTCTCTTTGAATAAGAGAACTTGTGCTTGTGGCCAATGGCAGATTAGTGGAGTCCCTTGTAGACATGCAATTAGGTGCATATCAGCTGCCAAAGAGCCTGTTGAGTCTTATGTTAGTGACTGGTACTCAGTTAAGAAGTATAAAGAGGCATATGGGTTGAACATTAACCCACAGCCTGATTTAGAGCAGTGGCCTGACATTGACCACCCCCACATTGAAGCCCCACCCATGAAAAGAAGCATAGGGAGGCCATCTAGAAATAGAAGAAGAGAAGAGGGGGAAAAAAGAAAAGGGAAAAGGTCCACCACAGTGCAGTGCAAGAAATGCAAAGCTTTTGGACACAACCCCAAAACTTGCAAAGGTGGACCTATTGCTAGAGAGATTAGGGAGGGAGGAGTCCAAGTGAAGGTTAATAAAAGGAGGCAGAAAACAATTTCAGCTGAAGAGAATTCATCACAAGCAATTGGTTCTAGTTCCCAGCCAACACCTGGTGAACCTGGGCAAGGTGTTGTGTTTGCATCACAACCAGCACCTACTGGCAAGGGCAGGGGAAGAAAGAGAAAGGCAGTTGACAGTGTGGCTTAGTGTTTCACAATTTGGTTGGTTTAAAGAACAATTGGTTCATCTTTATGTTATGTATTTGACAATTTAGATGTTTAGATTTTGTGTTCTGTTTTAGTGTACTTTGAATTGCTAATTGCTATGCTATGAACAATTTGCTATGCTATGAACAATCTGTCAGATTGTCATATTTTGGGATGAGATTGATGAATGATATTTGCTTGGTTATTTTGCTACATTTGTTTCCCAAACAATTTTCTCATTCATTAAAGCAGGATAAAACAAAGCAGGGGCGTACATAGACTATCCATTATAACATACTACATAGTACAAATCAGTTCTTCAACACAAGAAGAACTACCAAAACAAAAACAAAACCAACCATTTTCAGCCCAGTTTGCCCTAAAGTCACAAAAGCTTCAATTTTTTTGCTTCATCTCTGCCATCTCCATCTTCACACCATCGATATCTTCAATGGTAACTTCAGCACTTCCTGATTCTTCAATGGCATCCACTGTCCTCTCTTCATTGCCCAAACATATCACATGAACATTACTCAACCACATAAAAAGGTCACATTCTTGACAACGAAAATAGAGGGCATTTGGATTTCTTCTTGATTCTGAAATTCTCAACTCAGCCTTGCGTGGTGGCCTGCATTTGTAATATTGGTTTTTTAGATGAATCCGATCCTGTGGGCTTGAGGAAGAACCACGGGATTTCATCTCCTTGGGAGTTTTTTTTTCTTGCTTTGGGTTTGGGTATTTTTTTTTGTAAGAGTGCTCTGTTTTCAGTATGGTAGCTACTACTTATAAAGGATGAAATGGGAGGGAAAAAGGCTTGGATGTGTGTTTTAGAGGGAAAATGAAACATGGAAGGGTATAATTGTCTTCAAATAAGCCTTAAAACGTTCAACAGCGCTGACCAGTCAACATCTTACAGCCACGTCAGCAACTTCACAGAGTTTTTGACGAAAAACCCACATAATGGACACGGAGTGGAGATGTTAAAAAGTACAGGCCTACCGCCAGGATTTCGTAAATAAGACTTTCTACCATTTGGAAAAGGCATAACCACAGGCCTAACAATTGGAAAATCCCAAAAATAAATCAAACAACAAATTACGTACCTAAATCGTCGTAGAATTGAAATACTTAAGCCAAAAATTGCAAAGAACACAGACGCAATTGCAAGCAATGTATCAAAACAACGAGCAAAGAGTAGATTGCACGCATTGAAATCGATTCAGATGAGCAATTGCGATTTAGATGAAGCAGACACAAAGAATTTTGAGTGAGAGAGAGTCGTTCCTTGATTCGTGAAGAGAGAGAAAAAAGAAGAGAGAGAAAAGTACAATTGCGTTTGGGTTGTTAGGAGAGAGAAAAATATGAGAGAGAAAAGTGCCTTAAATTGAGTACAGGTAGGGTATATATATTTGAGCGCTTACATCAGCATGACATCAGCAGCCTCATGTAAGGCTGCCTCATATGAGAATTTGTACTGATAGTATTAGTTAGCTAATCATTATGTGTAATTTTGGTATTAAAATAGTTAGTAGTAATTGGAGCGATTATATAAACAGGTGGATTAGATTGATATAATCCAAATAGGAATCTAATTGGATCCATTTAGTGGATGTAAGTGTTAATGATAAGAATATGGAGAGGTTGCAGGGGGAGGAACAGGTCGGGGAAACTGTTCCAACCAGTACGAGATTATGAGAAGCAAGAAGGGAGACAATAATTGAACACAAAGATTTAGCGTGGAAAACCCCTAAACCAATAGGAGTAAAAAACCACGACCCCGAAGGGATTTGCAACACTACTTCTATTATTAAAGAAGTATAACTCGTGATTACAAAGAATCACCAATCCTAGATCTAACTCTTAACCTAGCCTCTCACACACTCACTCAAGTATGTGACAACCCCTTCAAGCAACAATACTTGAAGCACTCACTCATAAACTGAGTCTCACAGGGATTACAAAATAGTCTAGGCGTGATTAAGTGTTTAAGAAATAGCTGACTCAATTACCAACAGCAGGAACGGTTCCTACAGAGCAGATCTGGGTGTTGCTCAGTAGGTAAAATGGCAAGTGTATATCAGTGTTGGGCTTTTACTCTGTGAATGCTTGAGGATGAAATTAACGTAGCATAGTCTTTATAGACATGTGTTTAGATTAATTTCATCCTAAATCAATTAAGCCCAACAATAGGAAGATATTATTTGTTAGGAGATATCCCATAATTTAAGGAGTGTATTTAGGTTAAGTAATTAGAATATGTACATCTAATAAAATCATATTTGACCAAGTAAAAGATACACTTTCAATTATCAAAAGATAACCAAAATAATATCTTTTACTCTTTCCATACAATTAGCTATTTATAGAAATTAGGATTCTTACCAAAGTTAATTTCTCTAAATGCTTTTATTCTGATTTCTTAACTTATACACTCAGCAAATAATACCGTAATATTTGCTAGAGGATCATCAAAAGATATTCGAGAATATTACCTTCATATACACGTTTTACTGCAGTAGGGGGAATAGGTGCCTAGGTTGTTCCTCCTACCTGCAGCAGAAAACTTACCCGATTCATTTGATGTTCTTGCTGTTAATCTAGAGTAGCTTGTACTTAAGCATTTAATCACTTACATTAGCTCTATAAATAAAACAATAAAA
>BSSO01002562.1:0-18924 GCA_030267885.1 Mesembryanthemum crystallinum
ACTTAATGGTAATTACTATAATAGATTAACTTAGTCTGTCGATTATATAAGGGAAGTTCTTAACGGTCCTATGGTGACAATAAAAATGGCAACTGAATATTTTTTTATGGACAAAATCTCTGTAAAACAATAATAAAAAATTTTAAGTTAAGAAGCGTTTGGTTTGTAAAAGATTGATTAATAATTGTCTCACCAAAAAAACCCACGAGCAATTGAGTTTCTTTTCTTCTTCTTTTTTTTTTATTTTTTTTATTTTCTCCCTCTTCATTGTATCAATGGCTGCACAATTTAGTTGGATAATATCAAACGACTCATCATCATCATTAGCTCCAGAATTTTCATTGCCTAATGACCAGATTGACATTAAAAATAGACCATTGGTGACATGTTGGTATTAAAAAATGCTCCGGCGACATTTGAGTCATAAAAATGTGCTCTGGCAACCAAACGACATTAAAAAAACTAAAACAATTCAAATGAGCCCTTTTTTGCGCCGGAAATGTGATTTTCACTTATTATAATGATTTTTTTAAAATATTATTTGTTTTCCCACTGATTAACATATATTTTGATATAAAAATATCCCCAATTTTGGGTGGAGGGAAAAATAAAGGCAGTTATAGAGCATTTATTATTTCTTTTTAGGTGATTTTTTTAAGCCAAAATACAATTTAATTAGTGGAGAAGTAGAAAATGATTAAAAAACCATTATAATAAGTCAAAATTCCATCTCCGGCGGAAAAAAAAGGCTCACTTGACTTGTTTTATTTTTTTTAATGCCATTGTGGTTGCTGGAGCACATTTTTATGACTCAAACGTCGCTAGAGCATTTTTTAATACCAACTTGTCACTGAGGGTCCATTATTAATGCCAATTTGGTCATTCAGGGATTTTCATCGACTCTAAGATCTCGACAAACCAAACAACCCCTAAATTTAACCATTTTTATATATTAATTTCATACGTAGAAATTAAACTTATTTACTGGCAAGCTCAGTGTTAATTATATTAATGGCTCAAGATCTACAGTGTAGATTAATTTGTGAATTGATTGCCATTAAGTGGTAATTGCTCTGTTGACCCAATTATTATTATTTTTCTTAAAGAAAAAAAAGTGGTAATCGCTTGAGAATTTTCGCATATTAAAGGCTACCTAGAAAAATAACATCCTATTAAATGTTCTCTCTTTTTTCTTAAACCAAACCACCACTAAATAATGTGGTACTAAGCAACAGCTCATCTAAGTTTACCATGTCTTACTTGTGATAGTAAGAATAGCCCGCCCATGAAGTTGATGGATATTGACCAACAATTAGCCAACGGAAAATCATGAGCAACAATAGCCTGTTGGTAAATGAAAGCCGCCATGAGGTACTGAAAACCAGTACCACTGTTGCAACTACGTAGGTATACAATGATCCAAACAAATTGAGCTGAAATTACTTCAAGTAATGAAACATCCGCTTAGTAAACTGCCTAGCAACGGCCAACAAGGTGGTCGTAGCACTGCTGGAGGAGAAGGAGGTGTATCATCAGCTAGCCAGCCAGCTAGAGAAAGAAGCCTTAAGGATAGTAAATGTGAGTGGCGGAAATCAAGCGTCACCTTGTTTGTAGAACGGAGGGAGTATGTCATTAACACTCAATACATATAGTGATCGTGATAGAAGACTTAACAGCATATATTTTCTCAAATAAGCAGAAGTGTCCGGCCTACGAACATAGCAACATGCTAAGCAGCTTGAAATGCATCAACCAACAGAATTGACCTGATTCCACGCTCTCTACCATTAGAACCTGATTTCACCACAACAAACATTAAATACCATCAGCTGACAAGCATGCGAAGTGCTTATGTAAAATAATTCACACATTTCAGCAACTTCCCTTCTCATCTCAAACTTCTCCATTGAAACATGTGTTTCATTAGTTCTCTTAAACTGGATATAGCATAATCATTTACACCCATTGATAATATATTCTTCTACAGTTAATGAAACATGGCATCTCCTAAGGTCTGAGTGATGAGTGCCCTCTCTTATCAAAGATATGGCACATGATGCAGCAGGCTAATTAATAGTCTAGTAGCATTGCCTATTTCCAATCAAGATTAAAAAAAAACACAACAAAGCTAAGCTGTACCCTAAGAGCATTAGTAATCACTTCAATTAATAACTTTCAATTGAAAAAAAAAATTTGTGAACTTTGAAAGGACACCATAACTGAGCACAGAAACTCATCTTTTCTCAGTAATCACATTAAAATTTTGACATGGAAGAAGTTGCAACATAAATGTCATTGAATAATGAGAAAGAGTAAATAATGAATAAGTTCGAAGTGACACACAAGCTAGGAAGATATCATAATCAACGAATGAACAATGTCCACATTTCACAAACATCCTAGTTGCATTGCCTATTTGATTACATGTGCCGTATATTACGTTTAGTTACACGTAATTCCAATTATATAAGAAAATCACGAAATATTGAAGTTTCCTACTTTCCATCCTAGTTAACATTTGCGGGAATCAGTTATATCTTTTTCATAGACTTAATCCTACGTGTTTATTGTTTCATAGATTTAAGGGGACGTGGTTAGTGGGAAGTTATCAGTGGGTTGAAAAGGCAAATATAGGGTAATTTTTTATTTCGAAAATTACAAGGAATGTCAACTAACACAATCCGTAATATCTTTAGAATTTTTTTTTGATTACGTCTACCATATATTCCATTGAGTTACATGTAATTTGATAACATAAGAAAATCATGAAATATTGAAATTTCCTCCTTTCTAACTTTTTTGGGAACCAGTTATAACTTTTTCATACAATTAATCGTAGGTGAATATCTTCTCCTAAATTTAAGGGGAGGTGATTAGTGGGAAGTTAATCGGTTGATATTTTAGTCAAATCCGATAATCTTTTCAGTAACCATTAGATATTCTCTAATTTTGATAATAAAACGCACGGTTTGTTAGGGATTTATCATTTCCGTGTGTTCAAGGAAACTCAAAACAAGTTGTAAGATCGCTAGACGTTCAGTTGAACAAAGCAAGTTGGAAGATCCCTACACCTCCATGGCCAGTAGAACAATGGGCCATGATGAGGTGATGTTTTGTCCATTATGCAACTGTTTGATTCCTTTATTAAATTTTTATTCTTTATTTTGATGTTTGATAACTTGGATGTCTTTGCAGTGCAACTCTAAGCAGGAGAACAAGAATGTCATTAATGAGATGAGTAGGATAACCCAACTGTTAGAATGGTGTGTTGCATGTATTAAGGAATTGAAAGAGAGAAGTCATGGATGCAAGGATGACAGTAACGATGGAAAATCTTGTTATCCATTTGTGTCTCAATCCCCAAAATTCTTTACTCCTCCTACATCCAAGTTTGTTAAGAAAAAACTGGATCTTAACGTTAGCCCGGTTAACAGAGAGTTGGATAGTGCAACTCGTGCCATGGCTGTACGGTCATGGCCATGAGGTTTGAGGACGATGGAGCGGCTCCATCTGGGTTGTAGACGTTCTATGATATTCCTCCTTCAAAGGAGATTGTTGGATTGAATAATCCAACAAGAAAATCGTCGAAAGTCAAGACTCAAAGGAAGAATTCACCTGGGATGCCACCCCACGGAAGTGGCCTGGGGACGTAAAGACTTCTCCAAGGGCTTACATTTGAAAGACTCCTCGAAAGGTAATACCATGATTAACAAGTTTTATTTTTATTTTCAATTGATTGTAATTTTCTCTACTACCCACTGATCTTTCTTGGTTATGGTGCACTTGTAGGAAAATGGTAAAAAGGAAGTTGTAATGAGGGAAGTGCCCGAGGACAGATTGATTTCCCTTACCCCCAGGAACAAAGCATTGTGCGACGTTATTAGGCACAAAAGAAAAGGGACACCGACGTCCGACGTGTATTCGCCGTTACACTACGGGCATGGAATAAACATCGAGGAATGAAAATGCATTTTTCCTGGGTCATGTTCGCAGGTCGCTTACGTGGGGTAGCCATCCCAAGGGAATTCTTGCTGGGAGTCTTCAATCTCGGCGACTTGTTGGTTGGATTCTTCAACCCAACAACCTCCCTTGATGGAGGAATATCATAAAAAGTCTCAAATCCAGATGGATCCTCTCCATCGTCCTCGAACCTCATGGCCATGACTGTTTCAACTAAAGCACGAGTTGTACCATCCAACTCTCTAATAACCGGACTGACGTTAAAATGAGGAGTAAAGTATTTTGGGTAATGCGACACAAATGGAGAAGATTTTCCACCATGACTATCTTCCTTGCATCCATGGCTGCTCTCTTTCATCCCCCCACTCATCTCTTTCATGGCAGTTTCATAAATTTAAACAACACACCATTCCAGAAGATCCTTTATTTTATTCAACTCATCCAATATCATATTGTTCTCCCGCTTACAGTCGCATTGTAAGACATCCAAGTTATCAAACATTTACACATAGAATAATATTTTACTAAAGAATGAAACAGTCACATAATGAAAAACACATCACCTATTCATGACCCATTGTTCGACTACACGTCTAGGGGATCTTGTGCTTTGAGTTTATGAGATTTTTTGAATGTCACACAGAAATGATAAAGCCCTCATCATTATGACCATGCTTATAGAATAAGTAGTAGTTATATATAACATATACTCCCTCCGTCCCTAATTAAAAGTGTCGCTTCGTAATCCGCAACTCACATCAATTGGAGGAAGAGAAATTAGAGGAAACCTTGGAGAAAGTACGGTTACTCAAAAGATAATATGATCTGACCTAAAGATAATATTACTCCTAACTAATGAATACGATTGTTTAATAAAAATAATTGGCTGTTTTCACACAAGAGTGACAAAATATTTGAATCATATTAAATTCGTAATTATCCACTGTTATCTCTCCAATTACGTGTAACTAAATTGAATATATGGTAGATGTAATCAAATAAATATTTCAATTAATATTTCGGTTAGTATCAAATTTGAAAGCTGTAGTTCTTAAAAATTGGCAAGAAATTTGGGCGGTTTATTTGAAACTCCGAATGAGCCTATATTTCCCAATTTCTACTAATTCATAACATCCCACTACCCACGTCCCCTCAAATTTCAAAAACGATAATCACGTATGATTCATTTTAGGAAAAAGATGCAACTGATTGGAAAAAAAATTAATCACGATGGAAAGTAAGAAAGTTTAATAATTCGTGATTTCTTACTGCTCTCTCTCCAATTAAGTGTAACCAAGTAGAATAAATGGTAGACGTAATCAAAAAAATAAAAACAAAAAAAATCCTTGAAAATATATTACGGTTAGTTATAATTTAATAGTCGTAATTTTAAAAAATTGTCACCAATTTTGGGCGGTTCATTTTAAAATTTTCAAATTCTGAATGAGCCCAAGATTTCTCCATCTCTACTGATTCATAATATCCGATCCCATTAATCACGTCCCCTAAAATTTAGGAAACGATTATCAGGTATGATTGATTCTATTAAAAAGATTTAACTGATCCCGGAAAATTTTAATTAGGATGAAAAATTGTAAAGTTCAATAATTCGTGATTTCCTACTACTCTCTCTCCAATTACGCAAAATGAAATTGAATATATATTAGGCGTAATAAAATAAAAATTTCAACACACAAGCCAATGTGCACGATAATCTTATTTAGGAAGGGATATGATTGAGAATATTTATAAGGTTCACATATGTTAAGAGTTTTGATTGCACTCATTCACGTCATTCAAATGTAGGAAATTATTAATAAACGTTATTATCTCCAAAATATTCATTCAACAAACGGTTCTTACCCATGATTACACGGGTTAAACTAAACGAGTCATATAACAAATACTACCTCTGTTCTCAAATAAAAGTGACGCTTGACTTTTTGAGTCGTTTTTGACGTAAGGCTACACTTCATATTTTTGGACAATAAAATCCCAAAATTTGACAAAAATATCCACTTGTATATCCTTCATGTACAAAGTGTCACAAATTATCCTTTTTTAAGGGTATTTGGGTAACTTTATCTCCCTTCAAAGTGGGGCGATGAATAGTGTAGCGTCACATTCATTTGAGAACGCAGGGAGTACTAAGATTAGATTATCTAAATTGGTTTGAGTGAAACAGGTCATATTAAGAAAGAATTTGAATTTTTCAACCTCCGTCAATGGCTTCCATGGCTTGTTCATCCTCACAACCTCTTTGGCTACCAAGGCAAACAACTAAGGCGTTATACACCAATTTAGATGATTCCTTCACTGAAAATCATGAACAAAACCTTCACAATCTCATTTTATGTACTCCCTTCTTCTCATGAAATTCCTGACATTTTGAGGTCAAAGATAAAAATCTTGACCATTAATTCGTGAAAATATATAAAGATTTACAAAGTAAAAATACTTATATTAGAATTATATATCGTAATATCATCATTTTATAAATTCTTTCTTATAAAAAACTACAATTATTCATGATCAAAGTGCTGTATTGGAGACAGTGAAAAAATCCAAAGTAAGGAACTTTGTGAGATGAATGGAGTAACAAAATCAAGATCAAGCAAAAATGAAATTATAAGAACAGATTTCAACTCATTAAAAAACAAATAAGGACCAATTGTTGTGCAGTTGAATTCAATTAAGCAACAAATTGCATTGAACCAAATGAACAATCATGGTGTAAGCATGTGTAGATGACCAAAATTCAAATTTATGTGGGTTTGATAATTTAAAGTGTTTTGGTTGATTTTTAGCATTCCATAATATTCCTAAGCATGTGTAGATGTTTATTTTTTTATTTTTTTTTTTAAAACTAATTTTGATGGTATTTACCATCCCATGATGTAATGGACAAGTCATATAATCCATATAAGCTTGTCTAATGAATGTGTATAATGGTGATGATGGTGCCCATGCCTATATGGTTTAATGATCAGTTTTATTGATAATACAATACTTAAATTTAATTTCGATTCTAATAATAGAAAATCATTAATCGGTATATTTCAATAAACATTAAATCATTTTTGGTAATTTAAGTAAATAATTAAACCATTTACGATTAAAATATAGAAAATTAATATCATAAATATTTTTTTATTACAAATATATTTTAGAAATTTATATCATAAATAACTATAAAATGATTTACCCATTAATATCATTGTATGGACTCCCCACAAAGGGACTAATTTCGACTTAACACAGATGCTTCTTTCAAAGGAATTGATACACTCCGGAGGATCCAAGGTCACTCGAAGCATATATGCAAAGTGGTGTTTTGGAGTTACAAGTAAATAGCGAGCATGCTAACAGCAAAAATGATAGCCATAATCCAATAACTCTACATTGTATGTCCCAGAATTCAAAAAATATCAAACATCAAACAAAAATAAATAACGATAATTAAGTATGGAGTCCCTTCAGGTAATTGAGGCATAAACACACTTAATACGGAAACATGTATACAAACTAAGCATATGTATGTATTGCTCTAATAAAAGTAGTACTTAATACGGGAACCTATATACAAACTAAGCATGTGTATTGCTGTATAAGGAGCGAGGCAATGCAACCATTGCTTGCAGACGCACAACAAATAAATACATATGAGGAGATGGTAATAGCATGCAGGTGAGCAAATTGTCCAAAGATTAACATACAAGCAAGTATTACAATGCAGGGTTAGGCAAGAAAAAGATGAGAAGTGTACCGCAGCAGGAATGGAATCGAAGACTGATGACTAACTGAGATAAATATGAGAGCGACCGATTTCAAATCCACCCTGAAGAGGGTGGTGAAGGTTATGGAGGTTAGCACAACCTCTGCAACCATTTGCACCTGAAACTGCATCGTCACAAAACAGGTCAGTTTATATGACATAAACCAAAAAAAAAAAAAAGCAGAAGCAAAAAGAAAGAAATCACTAAAGTTAGTTCTTGTTTGTGTACCAGAGCCAGCCCGGCCGAGGATGCAGCAGTTAGTAACAACAAGATACTTTTCAGGGTAATCATTCAGCAACTCAGCAAAGAAGAGCATAGTGGAAGTGTCGCAGGAGGGTGTGTTTCCATTTTCGGGTTTGGCAAGGAAGTTGCAATGGAAGAGCCAGCCTACTTCCGGGTACCGCATCATTCCCGCTGATGTCCCAGGGTCGACGAGCTGATAGTTAACACCCTGATGATCAAATAACCCACATTTTAGCACTTGAAGAATGGAGGGATTTTTCGATAAAACACAATGCACAAGAGAAGAGTAATAATCAATACTGAAATCCAATACAAAATTAGCCAATAGCAAGTAACAAGTACACCTTCAATAATCCATTTAAACTACGAAGAGGATCAGAACCGTGCTCTTGATAGATACCATATAAGGATTGTGAGTGGAATGGTCATATATTGCATTATGAGATTATTTCACATTATATAGTTCTACAGCAATAACAAATTGCTAGATACTAGGAGATATATCGTGGGAAGAATCCTAAAGACTAGGATATACACACTGACTAAACCACACTAACTAGCTGAGGGGTGTTAGGAAGTGATTACAACAGAATACAACTTCTTGATAAGGAAGTGCAGATAGTAGGGTGGAGGGAGGAATCTCTTTGATCTGTTTCTGAGTTTCAAGCTCCAAAGAGAATTTGCCTATCAATTGGCAAAACTGTTAATCAATGTTTATTTGAAATTTGTTCCCTACTACAATTGACATTATGCCATTGTTTCCCAAAATAAAAAAAATAAAATAAAATAAATGACAGGATGACATATACGCGTGCGTGTCTGACTTGTAAGTATTCACCTAGCCCCAAGGCATCCACGGTCCTCTGTCCTCTGTCCTCCATCGGCCTGGATCATGCAGTTCTCCTTATCAAACAAACAAGAGAGACTTCAAATTCACATACTCCACTCGAAGTTCCTCAGTTACATTGTTTATTTCAAGAAACTTGAGCACCTATCCATATATGAAAGCATAATAACTAAATGCCTTGGCCCATAGAAATGAGCATGCAACATGTTCTCAATGTTACCCAACCTAAAGTTTGAACATTTTAGAATTTAGGTTGTATTTGAAAAGCTCATACTTTAATAATAGGGCTTCTTTTCTTACAGGTAGTGGTTCCCTGGTTCTTAATCCTTTCAAAGTTTTAACAAAGAGTAGAATTTCCCCCGTGTGATTCCATAAGGGTAGGGTTATAGGATTATGGGTGTATTTTGTTATCGAAACATATACTCCAATGCAATGTAATTTCAGAAGTCACAATTTTCTATCACTCCAAAACCAATCTAGTATCATTTTACTGATGCAAATACACCACAGTTACTACAAGTTTTCCACCTCTTCAAAGGTTAGTGCAACATTAGAACCTCAAACTTGTATTTTCACTCTGCTCTGTTAAACATACATAGATCATAAATCTTAGGAGATTCATTGACGGAGGTCATATGCGTTGGTGGAAGGAAATTCAGCATTAGGGCGGTAGCTTATTGGTTCATTTTTGTTGTTGGGCGATAAAAGGGAATAAATTTGATAAATCATCACAAGGTTACAAGCATTGTTATCGTCCCACAAAACTGAGCCCACCGCAACAACTTCAATTTGCTTACACATGATGTCCCAACCAACAAACATTAGGAGAAATAATACTGCCTATATTTATCACATCAGTACAGGATCAATTCACAGCTGTGAGATGACACTTTCTAACTGGCTATCTCTTAACAAACAGCTTAGTTTCATTTTAGGTACGGGCTCTAAATAAGGTGCAAAAAGATTCTACGAAAGCACATGAACTGATGTCAACAACGTATGCCTAAAGACTGAGAAAATGCAACTTCCATTACAGGTGATGGAGAGGGATTATTATGAGATAGGCGCCTTATACGAAGACAACTACCACCCTAATGTTGAGATTTCTTCAAACCAGGCATTTTGATGTAAGTCCTGAGTTTTTCATTTTCTAATTTGCATATCTCCTTACTGCAGCTGAAGCTGGCTGAACGTTTTTGGCAGAATGGAGCCTTTTCTCAACGTTTCTTATTTTCAAATGTCACTGACATGGTTAGTTATGCGATCTTAAATCTTGCGCTGCAGTTGCTTGACAGGTTTCAAACATCATTTTCGCAGTTTAGTATGGCCCCTCATTTCTCACCTTTCCTAACATTCAATCTACAGCTGAACTTTTTGTTTGTACCAAGCCTTGTAATTTGGCTACGCTATCAGCAGCTACCATAATTGAGCACCATGCAGGAAGAAGTTAACAAACTTGGGTTGATTGATGATATCCTGACCATAATTGCAACGATATAGGGAATATCTTCTACGACCAAGGGAGAAACAAGCACAGGCAAACCAAAAGAAGGCCAAGTTTTTCCAGCTCGAGGGCGATCATATAACACTGCTTGATTGCTGTTTACAAAGATTGGGAAGCAAAGATATTTTCTCAGCCACAGTCTCAATCAATGCAAAGGATGGTGTATGTGCTGGCAAGAATCTTACCAATATATAAAACGCTACTTGTGCTGCTAAGAAGAATCCACATAAGAGCTAAAGTAACAGAACCTTCGTTGAGAATCAGGTTGATTACATCCACCCCTAGCAATGCATTGTTTCAGAGACAGCTAGTTTGATTAAGGAACTACCATCACAAGTAAAATTTCTGCACTCTCGAAAAACCAGTCTATCATTTTCTGATGCAGACACATTATAACAACTACTCCACAAGTTTTCTACTTCTGAAAAGGTTAGTCTAGCATTCAAACTCCAAGGCCTAGCTTGTTACAAGAATAATCATGACTTCTTTATATAGGTCATACTCCAAAAATTTCCACCAGTCAAATTAAGTCAAAATAGACCCTCCCCTAAACATTGATCAAAATTGATTGGCCCTGATATAAGAATTTTCCCAGATACAAGGGTCCTCTTCTCTTCCAGTCCCTTTACCAAGTCCTCCACTTTGGCCAATTCATCAAGTAACTTCGTTTTTCTTTCTTCAGCTTGAGTTTTAGTTGTCTCGATCTCCATCAAAGAATCTAACAACATCCTGCTTCTGTGTACTGTCTCTGCCTCTTCGACAAAAGGCACTAGCCAGTCTACACTGAAGCACATGTGTTGCAGATCACACAATGCAGACCTCATATAATCTGCTTGGCATTTTTCCAAAGACCGACCTGAGCTGCCCTCGAGAATCTGCACGACCATCACTAGCGATTCCACGGCATTGGCTATTATGTCACCATTACGCACTGCACTCCCTGCGATTATGTTGCCATACTTTGCCCAAATCTTTTCCAAAGTTGGAACTAGATCACACCTAATGTTTATTCCTTCAAATTTCACTCTTGAAGCATTGCTTTCTGAGGTCTGCACAAAAAACATGAAAACATTGAAGTATGTTGACTTTGAAGTGAGTGCGAGGGAGAAGGAGTACAGCTCCCCGAGCCTCATCGATACCTGAGTAAGGGATGTATTGGAAGCTCTAGAAATCGCATCAGTGTGCGTCACTCCTGGAGTTTCTGCTGCCAAATCTATGAATCATGATGTAGGTCCATTCATATATCATAAAACCAGGAACTAGGAACTGAAAAAAGGAAAACAAAAAGATGAAGGAAAAAGCCTTGATACAAAATCCACATGTAGGTTTACCTTCTTCATGAGCTTGCTCCTGATAATTGGCCGAGGAATTACTCCAACCCTCAGCAGGAGGTGGAAAAGGCAGTGCAGATGATGAAGTGGAGGCAGCAACCTTTATGCTCTGTCTCTGAGCTTCAAGCTCCAAAGAGGATTCGCCTATCAATTGGCAAAACCGTAAATCCTGTTTAAATGTAAATCTCTTTCCCATACTAACTAATTGACATTATGAGTTTAGAGGATAAACCTTCCTGTCTTCCTCACAATAAAACAACATGATCAAGTAAGTGCAAAAAAAAAATCAAATTCAAGTCAATGAATCAACACTTAAATAATCACCTAGCCCCAAGGCATCCATTGTCCCCCTGTCCTCCTCCACACTTTCCTCTTGGTCATTCATTTGAACACATAATTCTGTGTTCATTCTTTAGCTTGGGATTTCTCAAGCTCAGATGATGTTTCTTCCACTTGCTCTGGAAATTCCCTAATCAAACAAACAAGAAATATTTCAAATTCACATTCAAGTCCTTCAACAAAGTTGTGCTCCTAAAATAGCAATTGATGACTCCATACGCACATTTTTAAGAATCTTTGGCTCTTAGTCCTATCATATCCATACTAATGGCATCATAAATGATGACTCAGTACATACATATTGGTAGTTATCTTACTATTAACAATTTAACACCGAATACACCTAAAATAGCAATTGAGAATCCTTGTTATGAGCTCTCTACAACTACAAGACTACAATGGGTGTCAACTACCTAATGTCGACCATAACTACATGGGTTGGAAATCTTCAGTCAATTGACGTAACAATTTTTTTTTTATTCCTACAACTGATTAAATCAAAGCATAAAGCATTAGTATTCACTACTATTATTCTGGATATAATCACAATCGGAGAATTGTGTACCAACACAATATTTGAGTAGCCAAAAACAATGATTGTGCATTCATGGTATTACTGAAATGGTAACCTTTCTGTAGTAAGAATTGCATAAAGCTGTCAGGAAAAAATGACAATGACAAGTTCTAATGTGAAAGCAGAAACTTCGAATCGGTGACCACTAAGAACTATATATATCAAATAATGGCACCTATGTATCGACAACATCAATCTTTAAAGTAATAGTTACTTTCTTAAGCAAGTTAATCAAAGTGATTGCACATCATCAAATAAGCTCGAGTATTATTCTACTCATGGAGCTAAAGTAGAGCTCCACGAGAGACAAACAATCACACTATAATTATAATTCATCTCTCCTAACAATCTGTAGGCTAGCTGAACTTTCTAGATGCACTCTTTCTACTTTCCACTAGCTATTAAGATGACCTACCGTTAAAAATGTTTATCCAAGCAAGTCTTTGTATAAAATGTTTTAAGCACCTTGTTGAAAATTTTGGGTATTTCATTATATAGACTAGATCAAACTAGTTTGTACATGTATACACCAGGTCACGGGTTCGAGCCTCCTGGGGAGCACCTACACGAATTTATTCGTGGAATACCCGAGGCCGCGTTAGGAGGTGCCCTTTAGCCACGCCCAAGGAGGAAAGAAGTTCCTCATTGCAGACAAAAAAATAAAAAAACAAAAAAAAAACTAGTTCGTACATGCTGCAAGAAGCAAGGATTGAGAACCTATTGCTTCACAGATTCAAATGAACCAATACATCACTTTCAACTTTCAAGGCAATAAGAACCGATTACTACACCAGAACAACCAAAATCCAACAAACTTTCGACATACAAGTAATCAATATTTTTTTTTAAGGAGTTCATAACTTACTCGTAAGATGTTGAAGGATCTTCCCAAATCCATTGTGGAGGAGGCCACAAGACATCAGAAAATCCAGGGTAATGGCATATGAGCTTGAAGTT
Organism: Mesembryanthemum crystallinum; assembly: GCA_030267885.1. NCBI lineage: Eukaryota > Viridiplantae > Streptophyta > Magnoliopsida > Caryophyllales > Aizoaceae > Mesembryanthemum > Mesembryanthemum crystallinum. The sequence goes on from BSSO01002562.1 coordinate 13,532, forward strand.
ATCATCCTCCCATATTTATACACACCAACCTCAAAATACTCGCTATCTTCAGCTGCTTGGAACAAGCATTCATCCGGGGTGTTTGTACCATGGTATACAGGAAAACAATTCTTAGGGAAAACAATACAATTCCTTTGAAACCCAGGAAATTCTGCAGCTTGAACAAAGAAACAAGTATCGAAACTCACAAACAAAATCCTATCCCCCAAGCTGGTAACCGGATCCCACACACAATCCTTCTCATTCAGCCTATAAACCTTGAATTTAGTAAGCTCATAACAATTGAATTCAGCCCAGTGATGTCTCACAACCAAGTACAGTTCATCAGTGTTCGAGTCAAACAACAACCGCTTTCGCCTCTCACTACTCCCGCGGAACATCTGACGGGCAACAACAATATCAGGATCATTCTTTGCTTTATAATCGATCTCATAAAGTCTCCCAACCCGATCAACGGCCACAACCACACCCTTCCGAATGATTACATCATCAAACTTAACCACTTGCCCAGAACGTATTTTCTTTTTAACCTATGTAAACGCTGGTTATGCTCATTTGGTAAAGGTAAACAATACAAAACCCCTGTCTCATATAACACAACAAGCCACGAATTCTCAATTAATGGGGAGATTCCATTCCCATAAGGGTTTGGCCACAAAAGCACTTTGTTGGCACAAAATTCCTTCGGGTTTCGCTGAAGCACGGCCGTGTCACCATCAGGAAGCCTTAAATTGAACCCTCTGCTAATCTCCTGGGAACACAAATTAGGGAGAAATTTGGGGAAATCTTCGGGCAGGGTTTTGATGGGGAGCCTAGTGAGGGGATGGAAGAGACGGGATTTTCCGGGTTTCGGTTCCTCGACGGAGACCATCCATGCGGTGGCGGAGGGGCGGAGAGGTGGGCGGAGAAGATAAACGGCGGTGGCGACGATGATGAAGGGGCTGAAGGGATTGAGGAAAGGGGAGTAAGTATGGTGAGGTAAGAGAGGAGAGAGAGTGAGTAAAGGAGGGGAAATGGAGGATCGCCATTGTTTGCGGACACATCGGAATGAATGGAGATCGTCAGAGTTAGGGTTCAGGCGACCGGCGATTGATTCGAGGAGTTCCGATGGGAGTTCCGACCATGAGAATCTACTGCGAAGAAGAGCGCTCATTGTTTTTGCTCTCCCTCCAGACCACAACTCGCTTCACCCCTTGCGCGGCAAAATGGTTGGTAGTACTGTATGGAGAAAATACACCAAGGTATATGGCATATGGACGTTTCGGAAAATACAATAAGATACCCAAATTTGAAAAGTTAATTGTAACTCTGGATTTCTGTAAGCGGATTTAGTAGTTATGCTTTGATAATGGTGATCCGTCAAATAAAGGCAAACGAACCCTTTGCATGTTTCCAACAATTCCGATCAATACTTTTGTACCCCTCCACATGTCCTTCCTTCATAGAAATAAAGTTGAAAAAATACAATGTTAAACCTAATGGCTTCTCATGACCATACTTCAGTGAAATTATCCCTATACTTATTAGAGGTGTTATTGAATAGCCGAATATTTTTTTTTTTTTTTTTTGAGAAATTTCCATTGAGGTAGCACCAACTACTTGAAAATATCTTGATGTGTAAATAAAAAGTGTAAGTGAAATTAATGTATGAATTCCACTGATAGTTGAAATCCAAATGACTGATATAACCTCGCTTAAAATAAGAAAAATTTAGTTATCGAGACGTATTACAGTAACCAAAAATCGATAGTGATTAGTGGATAGACAAAAGTGGTACTGGATGAGACAAAAGTGATACTGAATGAGAAAAAAATGCTATTAAAATAGTACCAATTTACAAGTCATCAGTACCAAGTTATAAATCACCGCTACCGATTTATAGGTCACAAGTACTTAGTTTACAATCCGCTATAATATTTTCTGCAAAAGCAATTGAAACTAAAAGGGATGGTTAATTTTATAGTATATTCATTGTAAACAACTAAGCCTAGTCATCTTGGTACTTCCCTCGTCCCCTTCACTTCCTCCATGATAGTGCTTGACCCTGCTGCTATAGTATCTGTCTCTCCTTTCATCTCGTGTGTATCGTTAGTCTAGCATAATAAGGTCTTGATTTGTGAAATCTTATCCAGTTTCCGTTTAAATTAATTACTTTAACGGCATTCAATTGAAATGATCATATACACATGAAATATTTAGTGGAATTTGAAAACACTTTTTTTAGTTTAAACTTCAAAGATTTCAAGCTCTATCTAAATGCCTAGCCTTTATATATAAAGGAGTAAACTAACCGCTACAACCCTTATTTCCCCGACCAAGAATAGCGAAGAGACCCCTGATGGCCTCACCAGACTCCCCATCAAAACCCTTCCGGAAAATTTTCTTCAAATCAGGCATTTTGATGCAAGTCTTGATCTTGAGTAGTCATTTTCTAATTGGCAAATTCTTGTTTAAGATGTGTCTCATCGAATTATTAGATGAGACACATGAATAATAAGGATTTGCGGGTTGGACCTAGGCCTACTTATTGGAATGGGGCTAAGTGTGGTGGCCTCATTGGGACTAATCTCATAAGAGACAGGCTGTTTCTAATTTGCATATATCCTTGTCCTTATTGCAGCTGAAGCTGGCTGTACATTATTGGCAGAATGGAACCTTTTCTCAACCTTTCTTATTTCAGATGTCACTGAAATTGTTAGTTACACGATCCTAAATCTTGCGCTGCAATTGCTTAACAGGTTTCAAACATCATTTTCACAGTTTGGCATGGTCCCCTCATTTCTCACCTTTCCTAACATTCAATCTACAGCTGAACTTCTTGTTTGTACCACGCCTTGTAATTTGGCTACGCTTTCAGCAGCTATCATAATTGAGCACCATGCAGGAAGTAGTTAACAAACTTGGGTTGGCTGACGAGTGACGACATCTAGAGTCCCCTTGAGCTGACTAATACCATAAGGCATTGTTCTATATACAATCAAAACCAGACAATAGCATATACTCCTAATTACGGAAATTTGTGTAGGCAAAAAGCTGATTGTGCTTTTGGTATTACTGACTCTGTAGTAAGCACTGCACTAAGCTGTAACGAAAAGTTTGCAATTGCTGATCTTATTGTCGCAGTAGAAACTTCGAAGCAGAGACTAGCAGACTATGAGGTACATTAAACAATGACATCTATGAAACTATAGCAGAAGTCTTTGATATATGTCTACTTAATTAGTAGCTACTATGCTAAGTAAGTGATTTACAAGTGATTACACAAATTAAAAGAGAAAACTAAAGTATCATTCTAGACAGAGAGCTAAACTGGAGCCACATGATAGAAACAATTATCACATTATCTAACTTTACGTTCATAAAATAAGTTCCTCAGTTTCATTGCTCCCATAATCATTGTTCTATTTGAGTTTCCTCGATTCACTCATCCTATTTGTCACTAGTCTAGCTGCTGATATGACCTACCAAAGGAACTGTTACATAAGAAATATTACTGTGTGAGGTGTTTCTTCTGTGCATATAGTTTCCTTACCTCACTTTGCGTTGATGTGCAAACAATTCAAGCTTCTTGACACAAAATAAATTGTCTTGGCTTGATCAGCCAACTCATACTATACTTCATACATGATGCAAAACGCAAAAAGAAATTATATTGCTTCAATGAACCAATTGGCTATTTAAGGGTTTTATTGCTCAGTAAAACACCCAAATTACAAAGCAACAATATTGAAAAATAAAGGTAGATAATAAATTGGTTATTATGCAATGTGAACTAGCCTTTCTTTTCGATTTGCTCCTGAGATGTTGACATATTTTCCCAAATCCATTGTGGTGGAGGCCATAAGGCATCAGAAAATCCAGGGCAAGCTGAAATGAGCTTAAAGTTATTACCCTCCCCGTATTTGTATACACCAACTCCAAAATACTCATCACTATCCTTGGCTGCTTCGAACAAGGAGTCATCGGGGTAGTTATTACCCTCCGTATATTTATACATACCCTCCCCATTGTAGTACACGGGAAAGCAATACTTGGGAAAGACAATACAGTTCCCATGAAAACCAGGAAGATCCCCAACTCGAACAAAGAAACAAGTATCGAAACTCACAAACAAAATCCTATCCCCCAAGCTTGTAACCTCATCCCAGACACTTTCCTTCTCATTCAGCCTGTACACCTTAAAATTGGTAAAGCTTATTCTTGGTTTTAGGATCCCTTACAACCAAATACAATTCATTGGTGTTCGAGTCGTCCCATAACAACCGCTTGCGTCTCTCGTTAGACCCAGTGCACATTCGAAGGGGATATGATATTCTGGTGACTTTCTTAGTTTCATATTCGATCTCATAAAGTCTCCCAACACGATCAACCACCATAATCACGTCCTTGCAAATGACTATATCATCAAACTTACGAACATTGCCACAACGTATTGTTTTGCGGTCATAGTTATTCTCTACAGAAAAGCATACCAAATTACCTTTATCATGCAACACCAACAGTGATGATTGGTTCATGCATGGAGATGATATCCGATGAGGGTTTGGCTACCAAAGCACTTTGTTGAATGTTGATACAAAATATATTGTTAATCCTTTCTAGTACGGACACGCGGTCGCCATATCTAAATCTCAAATTAAAACCTCTGCTAATCTCGAGGGAAGACACATTATTGAGTATTTTGGGGAAATTTTTGGGTAGGGTTTTGATGGGGAGCCTAGTGAGAGGGTGGAAGAGGCGGATTTTACCGGGTTCCGATTGTTCAACAGCGACCAACCAGGGGGTGGCGGAAGGGCAGTGAGGTGGTGGCCGGAGAATATAAACGGTGGTGGAGATGAGAATTGTTTCGTAGTAGAGGAGGCGTAAAAGAGGATCGTCAAGAGGATGAGGGGGCTCGTAAAGTTTGGGGATATAGTGAGGCAAGAGAGGAGAGAGAGTGAATGGAGGAGCAATGGAGGATTGTCGCCATTGTTTGCAGACTAAGCAAAATGAACGGAGATCATCGGAGTTAGGTTTCAGGTGATCGGCGATTGATTCGAGGAGTTCCAGTGGCAGGTCCGACCATGAAGACCTACTACGTTGATGACGACGACTAATCATAAACGAAATTGCTTAATATAACCGGATACGTTTAGCAACCCCGGTATATAATATATATATACTCCTTCATAATGTATATACTTCTTTACCTTACCAAGTTACCAAAACAACCAACTTAAATATAGACAAGATATTTACTCTCCTAAAATAATCAATACAGTATCTCTATACTAGAAGGGAACTCCTATACTAGAAGGGAACTCCTGAGGACTTTGGTGTCAAATTTTTGGAGTTCCCAAATTACCCTTTTTTATCATTCTAAAATAACTAAATAACAAAGGGTATAATTGTAA
>BSSO01002563.1:0-18923 GCA_030267885.1 Mesembryanthemum crystallinum
AAAATAAAATAAATGATGGGATAATAATAATAATAATAATAATAATAATAATATATATATATATTATTGTTATTATTCTAAGAATTACAAAAATTATTTGTATATATATTTATGGTAGTTTGCTGGAGAATGCTGGAGAATGCTGGAAAATGCCGGAGATTGCTGGAAAATGCTGGAACTTTTTGCTGATTGCTGGAGAATGCTGGAAAATGCTGGAGAATGCTGGGTTCATAAAAAACAAGATGTAAAGAACAGACCCTTAATCCGGATCAATTCCTTTGAAGAGCAAACTTAAAACCACCATGGCACCATCAGTGTAGGTGGTTCCTCGAAAACTAGAACAAGAAGGCAGAAGCAAATTGCCGGAAAAGCATTTATCAAAGCGTTCATCTCTTACGACAGGTAACTGCTCCTCTGCCCTCACTGTTATCTTCCCCACTTTGTGTACGTCTTCTTTCCACATGTTAATCAATCAATTCCTAGCTCACTAAATTTTGCTCTGAATAAATCGTCGTAATGCTATCCTTTGAATTCATGAGATTGAGGGAATATAAATTGCCCAATTTATTGTACGACCGTGTAATTACATTGTAATTAATTATTATTATTAGTGTAATCTTTTATAGTTGCAATTCGAGAAATGAAACCCTGATCATAAGCTTTATTGTTGGCAATGCCTTTTCTTTTTTCTTTTTTGTTTTTTTTTTTGGTTGATATTTTTGATTGCTATAGCTGTTCTGCTGATTTGGGTTTCTTTCTTATTGCTGAGTCTCCCTTATTAAGAATTTTTAGATAGTGCTGGGAACTTTGATTTTTTCAGTTACTTCCCATAATTTGTTTGGTGTAAATGGGAAAAAGAGGCTTGCCCACCTGCAATTTTGGAAAGCTTCTGTATCAATTAGGTTTTGTGAGTGTGTGTGTGTGTGGAGGAGGGGTAGGGGATTGTGGCTGGAGACGAATGATTAAGTTGTTGCATAATGGAGTTGCTAATCGGGGATATCTTTAATCTCTTGTTCATTTCCTCCAAACATTAGTCACATGCTTCTGGGGCCATTATGGGGATATCTGTTATGATGCATTAAGCATGTACTTTTGCTTTGTTAGTTATATGCTGGAGGACTCCTTATCCTTTGACTTGTACTCTCTTCTTGAGGAAGTACCTATCTCGGAGAATTAATTTGGTTTCATGCGAGGAAGAACGATGACGGAAGCCATTCTTCTTTGACGTGTTCAGGAATACTATCTAGACAGATAGAGGGACCTGAACATGATCTTCATTGATTTGGAGAAGGCTTATGACGAGGTTCCTCGAGAAGTTATGTGGAGGTCCTTGGAAGCAAAGGGAGTTCCAATAGGCGATGGCGTATAAGAGTTATTAAGGAGATGCACAAGGGTGTCAAGGCTAAAGTTAGGATTTAGGAAGGGATACAAAACCTTTCTCTAACGATATAGGGTTACATCAAGGATCATCATTGATCTCCTTTCTGCTTACAACAATCATGGATGAGCTCACTAAAACTATCCAAGGGGATGTGCCATTGTGTATGTTGTTTGCAAACAATATTATATTTGTGAATGAAACTAGAGAAGGTGTTAGTAATAGGTTAGAATTTTGGTGGTAAACGCTAGAGTCGAAGGGTTTTAGACTAATTTGGATCAATAGCGAATACATAGAATGTAGCTTTAAATGGGGTATAGGCGTATATCGGCCATAGGTGCTGATATTCAGGGAAAAGATTATTTCAAGTATATAGGATCAATCATCAAAGCAATATTGAGATACATGAAGACATAGGGTATCATATTAAAGCAGGGTGGCTAAAATGGAGAAGTGTTTCAGGTGTTTTACGTGATAGAAAAATACCACTCAAGCTGAAAGGTAAGTTCTATTAGCTATTATGCGGACAATGCTATAAGGGAAATAGTGTTGGCCTCTTACGAAGAATCATATTCAAAAATTATGGTGGCACAGATGAGGATGCTCTGTTGCATAAGAATAGATAAGTTCAAGAACATAGTGGTCAGTGGTCCCGGACAAGGTGGGGGTGGTTGGCATTGAAAGCAAGTTGCGAGAGTCGAGACTCAAAGGGACCAAGGTGGGGGTGGTTGGAATTGAAAGCAAGTTGCGAGAGTCGAGACTCAAATGGTTTGGACATGTTGCCTAAAGATAATTGGATGCCTCGGTAAGGAGATGCGAGAAAGTTATACTTAGGATAGCAAGAGAAGACGAGGTAGACCAAAGAAGAATTGGGGGGAGGTGATAAAAAATGGAATGACCCTCCTAGAGCTTATCGAGGATATGGCCATCAATAGAAAACTTTGGAATGATAGGACTCGTGTAGAGGTTCCTAATTAGCAGTTGCTTCACACGAATGCGTTTGTCATTTTCTATTTTCTTTTATTTTTTTGCAATGAAATAAAATAGAAATTTTTATTATTCTTAATTTTTTATCTAGCTGCCTAGTTGCGTTGTGCTTGGAGACCTGTGCCTTTAGTATTTTCTTGTATATTTATATTTTTAATTTCTATATTAATTTTTTTGTTATTATTTGGCGGGGTGGGTGAGTGATGTTGTATCATCTGATGTATTCTCATGATTATAGCTTTATCTATTTTGTTTTTGTCCATTTCATTTGCCTAAATTGTTTTTAAAAGTTTTCATTTTGGGTTTCTTGGGAACAACCTCTCAAGTGGTTAGAGGAGGTAAGATTGCTTACATTTGGACCTCCCCAGACCTGCCCTCTGCAGGATTTTCATTGGGTTGTTGTTGTTGTCATTGTACTCCGTTGTTCAAGATTGTTCTTACCATTGTTATGAGAATTATATTGTTGGATAGGGTGTGATCACTCATCTTGTGAATGATTACAAGGCGATTTCCTGGGACTGACTAATTTGGTATAGGTTTAAAATTAGAGGAGACAATATTCATCAATTTATTTTACTTATGTTTATTTTATTTTATTTTTTTATTTTTTAAATGTTCTTCTAGTGATACCAATACTCTTGGTCCATTGTCTTAATTGTCTATAGGTTACCTAAGCAGATCCTTACAGTTGTGCAGTTGTATGTCCTCTCTCAAGGCGATGACCCTCACTGCTGCAAATTGTACTGATATGTCGCCTGTGCCTGAATCGAAAGAATCTGTTGGATTGGCCCTTAATCTGCCTTCGAAGACCAGTAAAGGACGGTCAGTTCTGCCACTTGAGGTTCGAGAAAACGCCCCTCCTTTTTTGAAAATCATTAGTGAGCTTCAAAGTCTATCCACTGTAATGCAAACATTCATTTATAAATGGGAAGAACTGCAGAAGCATCTTGATTTTGTCGAAAATGCTATTCAGAGCAGGGAGAAAGAGCTGCTTACTGTATCCCAAAATCATCAGCTGCAGGATTCTGGAACAACTATATCTGCAAAGGAAACTGAAACTGTCCTTTTGACTGCCGAGGAAACAACTGGATCTGATCTGCCTGGTCTTCATGACCAAGAATCTGAACAGAAAACAAACACTTGTTTAACCTCTGCAAATTTCTCTGAGTCACATCTTGAAACACTTTGCCGAACTATGTGTAGCCGTGAGCTCCGCAAATATATTCTAACACACCTTTCTCAGGCATCAAAACTCCGCAAAGAAGTTCCCGCAGCCTTGAAAGGTGCCCAGAATCCTGCAAAACTTGTATTAGATTGTATTGGAAAGTTCTATCTTCAAGGGCGGAAAGCATTCACTAAGAATTCTTCGCTGATTTCATCTCGGGAGGCTGCACTTCTGATTCTGGAATGTTTTCTTCTTATGGATCGGTGTAATGAAGTGGACCAGTCAGTAAATCAAGAAGCTGAGCAAGCAGCACTGGCTTGGAGGAAGAGGCTAATCACTGAAAGTGGGCTGTTCAGGGCTGGTGATCGTGATGCAAGGGGACTACTTCTCTTTGTTGCTTGCTTTGGCATTCCTAATGCATTTACTGTTGAAGATTTGGCCCATCTTCTAAAGTTGAGTAGTGCACGTGACATTAAGGAGGCCCTTCGCAAGTCAACATTTCTTCTTGCTAGGATACCAGGTGCTCACATTTCACCTCTTGTGACTTTTCTTTTCAGTTTTATTGCTAATTTTGTTTGAATCAATTACATGTGTGTCAAATGTATTGCTAAATGAACTCCTTTCCCCCCTTTTGCTTTGAAAATTAGTTTCTTTTATCCTTTTGCTGTGCATGGCTTCCCCTCCCATGCAGTAAGTTACGGAGTAATTAGAAGTCTTAAGTCAAGTCGCTTAGCCTCTAATAGCTTTGCTACATCTTGATTTCTTTGAACATTTATGTTATTCAAGATCAACTGTCTCTTGGGCATTTCTGCCATTATCAAAGGATTGGCTTAGGTCCCGTTTGGTTCACAACTTGGTATCGGTTTGGAATCAGGAATCAAACCATGGTTATTTGGCATTTAAACCCCATACCTGATAAGTGTTGTTTGGTTGCTAGTGTTATAAAATTATTCTTTTCTTTTGGTTTATTTTTCATAAACTTGAGCTTATAATGGATGTACCATTCACCGTATCCATGTAGTGGAAATTTGTTATGTTGATTCCTTCAAAGATTAATCAAGATGATGGGCAGAGTACCATCATATTTGCTATTAGCCTTTGTCATTAATTTTTCTCGGGAGCTAGATTTTCAAAGTTGGCCAATTCATGAGCGAAGGTTAGTAATATGTTAGTAACTTCTAACCACTTAAACTGAAGACTGGAAGCAGTTTATCCTGCTCGTGTTATCTAATAACTCTATATCTCAAAGCCTCAGAAGACAGAACATATGCTTAGCTCTAGAAGTTCCTCGAGTACTTCATACAAATGTTTCTCATTTTCCTTTATATTCTTCTGCTTTTGTTCTTGCTAGAGGTTTCTTTTTGGAAAAGTAAGTTAGGAAACACCCCTTAGTATTAAAATAAGATACTGGCGTGGTAGTTGTTCTGTAATGGAAAGTTCATCATCTTTTAGAGATGATACCTTGCAAATTACTAGCAACCTTTGTCAGTTATGCTGTCCTCATGGAATCTTCTTACCCCTTGTTAGATTTGTCCCATGTCTGCATGACTTTTATACTTACAATCACACATTTCTATGTTACACCGAAGCACACAATGAGGTGTCATGTCCAAATGCAAACCTTAGAATAGGAAACGGCTTATGAATCAATGTGTTACTGTTTTCACTGCTGATACTTAATGACATGGCCTAATAAGAAAATTGGCACAAAAGAGAACCTACGAAATTGTAATCTTGACATGTGTTGTATTTGTTATGTGTTTAGAGAGCTTCAAAATAGTTGCATAGATGCTGAACTGTCTTGTGTGACTAGCATATATATTCTTTTTTATTCTGTTCTATAGGATAAGGAAAAAAAAGCTTTATTACATAAACAAAAGAGATAATAGGAAAAAGAATTAAGTGAAGGTGGATGGAGGTTGAAGGACAGGGAAGAAGAAGAGGGAAAATAGCGGATACCAAAGGCATGAAGATAAAGCGGTGAGAAGGTGAGGTTTCAAAGTTGATACTTACGCCAATTCGGGAATGGTTTTCTATCTTCAAGGTTCTGAATCAAACAGATGGTATGGGTTTGGCGTAAGTATCAACTTTGAAACCTCACCTTCTCACTGCTATAGTGAACCAAACGCCATCTAAAGACTTCAGTACCTAACACGTATACTCTTGTATCAACGTTTACTCTCTTCTTTCTGCCAATAATACGTCTTATATGCTGTCCGTATTAATTGAGTCCTTTTTTTTTAGAAAACTACCCCTACCTTGATCTTCATTTCTTCTAGGAGCAACCATGGTCATTGGCTAGTTATGAAAGAAAACTGTCCTGCCTCAATCCAAATCATATGCGAAAGTCATGTTGTCATAAGGTTAAAAATGTCATCTAACTTACTTAGTTAAGGTCTGTTAGGAAAACATTATGTGCTGTACATCTCATGAAAGTTCAGGGTTAGTTCAATGAGATTCGTAATAATGGAGAGAGAGAGCAAGGCAGTTGGTGAGAACCAACAGATAATGAGATTAACATATATCCCATGAGAGTTGACAGAAATGAAGAGGAATGGAAAATGGTAATGAGATGGCAGAATGGTGGAAGTCTAAGGGATTATTGGGGGCTATGGAGTGTGGAGAAAGTATGGTGAGGCAAATAGAAAACTCAACAATCCTCCTACATCTAGGGGTATTCTGGGACAACAAGGTACGGTAAAATGGAAGACTTCAAAACGTCATCACCAATTTGCAATTGATGGTGGTGAAGTCAAAAGTTGGAAAGTATAATTGGTTCAGAGGAAAGTCGATGAGTAAGATGGATAGGGTCTTTATTAGCCATTCATGGCAGTGGTGTCTCTCTGCCGTGTTCTCTCGGATCATTATCCATTGCTGATAAATTCAGAAAAACTTCAAGTGGGGACCAATACCGTTAAGGTTCCTCAATTGTTGGGTTAACGACATGGGCTTTGCGAAGATGGTTGAGAGTAAGTGGAAAGGGAGTATAGTTGAAGAGAGTCGTAATGTAAACACACCAACAACGGCCCAATAATAATCCTGCTTACGCCAGGGTCTGGGGAGGTTTGGATTTACCTCTAACAAGTAGAGAGACTGTTCCTGATAAACCCTCAAAAACAATTATTTTTTTCCGAAAACACGCGATACAAAAAACGTTTTCTAAAAATAAATAAAATAAATACACAATAAAGTTAGTAAAATAATGGAGTAAAAATTAAAATCTAAATCTACATAGTAAATAAATAAAGGAAAATTGGCCGGGAATATTCCCAAGTTTCAGCGATAAACCAAAAATAATCCCAAGTTTGGATATCTTTGATAATAATCCAAAGTTTACGTGTTTGTTCCAAAAATGGTCCCAATTTACAACGCGTTAATCCTCAATGAAAAATAAGTTGATGTTGCACCAAATAATGAACCAAAAGCCCTTAACTACTGCAGATTTGTAGAGGAAGTGAATTAAAATGGTCATTTTGAAGGGTTTTCATAATATATAATAAAACAAAGTTCAATAAATCCTTATAGGAAATGAAAGAGAAGTCACCTATTGTAGCTAGTAAAGTCTTCCTAACACAAAATAATAAGTGTTTTTACATAGCATTCATCAAAACAAACGTCAATTTGATGTTATTGTCATTGTTGATTGTCAAACCGGCATATTTTTCATGTAGTACTAACATTGTGCAAAATGGGACCATTTTTGGCACAAATATGCAAACTTGGGATTATTGTGAGAGATGTCCAAATTTGGGATTATTTTTGGTTGATCGCTGAAACTTGGGATTATTTTCGGCCAATTTTCCATAAATAAATCAATAAAAATAAGGATTTTGTTTGTGAAACACTACCTTTTATCATGCCCGTTTTGTGAACAACTACCTTTTAATTTTATTTTCTTGCGAACAACTACCTTTTAAGATGAATTTTCTTGTGCGATGATACCTGTGGTCAAAATCCGGCCAAATTTTTAGTGAAATCCCGAAATACCTTCATGCCCTGTGATGTGAGCTACTTAAACCCTCCCCCTGTTTCTTCCTCTTCTCCCTCCTCTCTCCTCTCTCCTCTTCTTCCTAATTCTACATCCTTTGCTCTAATCTTCCAATTTTTCTCAAAATAAAGTTCGGAGGAAAGATGGGTGACGGTTAGGTGGCTCACGTGAGGGTATTTTCCGGATTTCACTAAATGTTCCGCCGCCGGTCAAAAGTATCATTTTACAAGAAAAGTGATCTTAAAAGGTAATTATTCGTAAAGTGGGTATGATAAAAGGTACTGTTTGCCAAAAAATCCTAAAAATAATGGTGAAGATACTCATAATAATAGAAGTAAACGAATCAATATCAGAGCAACTGTAAAAGACACGACAAAAGTCTAAAAGAGAAAAATCAATCAAACAACTAAATAGGAGAAAACAAGTAATAAAAGACTAACTAAATACGAAAAAAACTCATCAACAAAGAATAACCTATCTAGGATCCTCTACTCGCGTCCTATTACGTCAAAGTTTTCTGGTAGGAGACATGTCCTCGGTAAGCTCTATGAAGGTCATATCCTACGTGATCAACTCTGCCCAGTTCCTCTTGGGTCTACCTCTTCTTCTTCTGGAATTCCATAGTACAATTTTCTCGCATCTCCTTATCTGGGCGTCTAGTTGTCTCCTCATAACATGTCCAAACCATCCAAGTCTCGTCTCACGCAACTTGCTCTCAATATCAACCACGCCCACGTTGTCTCGAACCAATTCATTCCTCCCCTTGTATCTTCTTGTGAGGTTGCACATCTAATAGAGCATTGTGAGCTCTGCCACCAACAATTTTTTAACATGGTTCCTCTTGAGAGGCCAACACTGTGCCCCATATAGCATTGCCGACCTAATAGAATGTGAACGAGATACTAAAAAGGTTTTAAAAGAAAATAAAAGAATTGAATACTTGAGAATTTGGTGACCTAAATCAAAAAGTGGAAGATTTAGAAAGGAAGGTGGAGGAGTGGGACAAGACCGCAACATCCAGACATTTCACGTTTGAAGAACTGCAGAAGAGAGAGTGATACTGCTGAATTGTGGAAATGGTGCAAGCGACGAAAGGCGTATTGGGCCCAGATTGCAAGAGCAAAGTGGGTTAAAGCAGGTGATAAGAACACAAAATTCTTTCATGCTATGGCTTCAAACAGAATAGGAATAAGGGTATTGTTAGTCATAAGAATGGCAATAAGTACCTGACTTGTCTTGTACATATTGTTGATTTCTTCAAGAACATCTTCAAAGAGAAGCATGCAGTTCGTCTTTGGCGACTTTGATGTGAGGCAAAGTTTTAGTGAGCAGGTTGACCATCTTGCATCCCGATTCAGTGAAGAGGAAGTACAAAGGGCAGTGCGAAGGGTCAGAGGTGCCACGGTGCAGTTCGTGGAGCTTGATCACGAACAAGGTGACAGAATTTCTTGATGTGTTTTGAACTACAGGGAGATCCATGCAAATATGAATGTAACATTCATTAGCCTTATCTTGAAAGTTGATTCTGGAGTTGAATTGAAGGAATTTCGTCCCGTTATTATGATTGAGGTGCCAATATTTTGGCCAAGATTTTGTCGAATATAATAGCGTCATGGAGACCGTAGTGGAGGAGACTCAGTCACATATATCGGTGGTAGAGTGATTCTTGACAGGGTGCTTATAGCTATTGATTTTATTGATTCTGCCTAAAAAATACGGAGAAAATTTGTGTATGGAAACTTGATTTTCATAAAGCTTACGATTTGGGCATGTGGTCCTTTCTTGATCGAGTACTAGATAAGATGGGCTTCCCTACTCGATAGCGTCAAAGGATATCTCAGTGCCTATGATCTTCTTCAGCATTGATTATGGTGAATGGATCACCTATAGAGCCTTTTAAGTTGGAAAGGGGACTCCTAGCTGATACATTGTATCCTTTTTTTTCAACTTAGCAGCGGATGTGCTCAGTCGTCTTTTTGTCAAGGCTGTTCGAATGGGTGATCTTTGTGGTGTTAGTGCAGCCCGGATGGGACTCCATTTTCTGACCTTCAATGATACCATTGTTTTTTTGCCTGGAGAGAAGGTACTTGGACGTGGTTAAAACAATTTTGATAGCCTTCCACATTTCTTCAGGCCTTGAGATAAACTTCCACAAATGTTCATTGAATGGCGTAAACATTGACAAAGAATGGGCTGTGGAGATGGCTCATGAATTGCACTGGAAATCAGACTCCCTGTCGATCAAATACCTTGGTATGCCCCTGGGTGCAAGTCCTCGGAGCATTGGGGTTTGGAAACCTTAGCTCGACCTAATGGAAGCTAAGTTAGCTACATGGAAGGGGAAATTGCTGTCAAATTGGAGGTAGATTAACTCTCATCTAGGTCTTCTAGAATAATTTTCCATTATATTATCAATCTCTCTTTAAAATACCTCTAGGGGTAGCGAAGATAATTGCATAAAATTCAAAGGTACTTGTATAAAAACGAATGCGTGTATGCATGGTGGGATAGATAACTATCGAGAGACCTAAGGAATTGGGTGGTTTGGGAGTAGGCTCCATTGAAGATATGAATATATCATTGTTAAGCAAGTGGTTCTGGCGACTGGATCCTGGAGAATCTGGCCTTTGGAAAGATTTGGTGATGGAGAAATATAATTTTATCTGTCCAAGCCAAGAAAAGGGGGTATATGGAAAGATATTATTACAAGCCTAATAAATAGCCCAACAGTTAATGAGATATTCAAGCAAGGAATGGCTGTGACAGTTGGGAATAGGAAATCTACAAGATCTTAGTTTGACCCATGGCTATGCGATATCCCAGTGACTGGGACTTTATGCTGTATCATTAAGTCCTTTCGCTTACATAGAAAGTGTTGGATTTTGGGATGGCTTCTCATGGAGATGGAATTTCAGTTGGAGAAGAATTTTGTTTTTGATAAGAATTTTGTTTGTTTGGGAAGAAAGAGCAGAGAAAGAGCTTTTTGAGCTATTGGATCGGATTCAGTTTAACTCAGGAGTGAAGGATAAAATTTCGTGGTGCCATAATAATGATGAGTCTTTCTCAATTAAATTTGTCAGGAACAAATTAATAGCCTAGAAGGGGGAACGAATCACAAAGCAGTGAAAGGAGACTGGCAGGACCTTGCACCACCCAAGGTCGAAGTATTCATGTGGCTTGCGTGCTTAGGGAGGATTAATACAAAAGATTGACTTCTGAAAATGGGTTTCAAATGTATCAACGATCCACATTGTGGTTTTTTGTAAGGACCATATGGAGAGTGTGCAGCATATATTGATGCATTTTGATTACTCAAGGCGTCTATGGACTCGTTGGCTTGAGATATGGGGATTCAAGTGTTGTGCTCCGAACTCCATGATGGATTTTTTCAATCAGTGGAGTGGTATGATCTAAGGTACACATGTTAGTAAAATTTGGATAACCTTCACTTTTGTTTTTTGGCTTGGCCGATTTGGAAGGGAAGAAACTAATTTTTTTCAAGGAAAGAATAGTGAAGTTGATGAACTATTTGAGATCATTCTTCTACGCTTGTGTTAGTGGGTGAATGTGTGGGATGAGTCATTCCCGTATTCACTACAAGAAGTTGTCCGTAATTTTCTGTCTCAGAATCTAGTAATCTAAAGGTGTTACAAGCACTGTAGAGAAGAAGGAATCATGGGATGCTCCTCCAAGAGGTACACTTATATGGAATGTGGATGCATCTAATAAGGATGGTCAGGGTGCAATAGGAGTAATGAGGAATTGGGAAGTAAAGTTTCGATGCTTATTCTTATGTCTTGTACCTTATGGAGAAATAAATCAAGCGGAGATGATGGCTATCTACCATTCTTTGAAGCTGACTTTTTGCAAGGAGTGGGTGCTTCATATGGATATTGTCATAGAATCTGATTCTGAGAATGCAGTAACATGGTACTACAATTCAGGGAGGATCGTGGGATGTGTGTTTTGCTCTCAGCTCCATCTACTGGTTTTTGAAATGGCGGCCCAGAATCAAGGTGTTACACAAATCGCAAAACACCAATTATATAGCTGACAGACTCGCAAAGCAAGGACTATCAAGGGCGGAAGACTTCTTTGATTGTAAATCTCTGAACTATAATTTTCATTGTGGCATTTTATCAAGAGGTGGGCATGGAATGTAGAGGGAAATCAGAAGCTGTGAATGTTGGTTTCCCTAAAATAATGGGTGCTACAATCACATACAGAATTGATATGTTAAACATGAGCAACAACCACGAGTGCATTAAATTCAAACTCAAGAGTAGACACATTCCCATGTGGAAGGTGCAGTGTTTCATAGCAGTGTGATATCGTGACTTGTCTAGAAGTTCTTCAATCTTACGTGAGAGTTGTCACTCAAAGTAGTTGAAATGGCGGTTGCAAAGCCAGCAAGCTTGTGGCAGATTATTATTTTGAATCAACTTTTGTTTATCAAAATTGGAGCTACGACATTTGGTGCTTGTAGGGATTAAAAAAGGGTGGTGTAAGCTTAGCTTGTTTGACTTGTGTCCCAGCCGACGTAGGAGTAGTAGTTTTTGACTTCTTGGGGTGGATGGTATAATTTGTTTCGACTCATACTTTACTTTGCTCCAGTTGTGTAGTTTAGGTGGTATACTTTGGTGTATTTGTATTCATCAACTAGACATGAGCATGTGATTTTGTATGTACTATGAAACCCTTCCTAGATAGTGGAGATAGTTTCACGCTATGATGCTATTATACATGCTAGTTTAGTTTTTAATAAAACTTGCTTATTAGTTAGGATAAATTTGTGAGGTATATTGAGATTTATCGTAAATACAAATGGCTATACCGACATTTAGGAAAATACATTAAGGTATAATCCGGCCACTTTCCAGCCATCAAAGATGACTTGGTATTGTATATTCAATATTAGCTCATTTTAATAGTTTTATGACCATAATGCCCTTACTTTACCTTATTGATTTTTTTTTCTTGTAAATAGCAGATTTAGCCCTTTTTTTTAAAACATGTCATATTTAGATATGTTTTTTTTTCTATTATTAATAATCTATTTCTTTTTTTTTAAATCTTTGTATCAATGTTATCAAGGAGGGAATTGTCCCGCCTTTCACAGAGGCTTTTTTGGCATTTCATTTGCTTAAGTTATCGGTACTCTCATTTGCACTCAACTTTACTAAAGTAATATACTTCAATGTATTTTCCTAAATGTGGGTATACCCATATGTATTTATGTTAAACCTTAATATTCTCACTGAAATTTATAGGAATGGGTACCCTAGTTAGGGATACGGGATAGCCATAAAAAATTTCCTTGTTTCTAAAATTCTTTGTTTCTAAAATGATTATTAAACTCTATACCCCCTCCGTCCCTTGTAAACCTTAACGAAACACTTAAATATTTATCCCTTGTAAACCTTAACAAACCAATTTTTACCCTTTAAATTCACCAATATACCCCTCCACTATCTTTACACGTAATATAATCCAATATTCTACCTACCCCATAGAAACCCCCCCCCCCCCTCCAAACTCTCCTACACTCTGATAATATAAAATTCACCCACTTATAATGCAATTAAAAATTACCCACTTATATAATACACTCAAGGGCAAAAGTGAATGAAACAACCCTCACAGTTTCTCCTTAAACTCCACACCACAAATGGTTTGTTAACGTTTACATGGGTCGGAGGGAGTAGTGGATAAGATATGAGAAAATTTTTAAAAGAGAAATCAATTTGCCCATATTTCGATGTACCTGGGGAAGAAAGCTTCTCCAAATGTCCGAGCCAATTGAGCCCAAAGATTCAGGTGTTCGTCTTTGGAAGACATCTAAATCCAACAAAAGGGCTTACCTTTAGTTCAAACAACCTTCTCCACAACTCTTGAGCACTGTGCAAGGGGGAAAACAATTGGTAAAATGTGACAGTCCACGTCTTATAGCTGAATCACTAGCAAACATGAGGAGGGAACCTCAACAACCGTCAAGCATAGATTAGTTTATCCTAGTTTTCACACGTTATCAGCTCTCACTATGATGTCTTGTAGGATCTGTAGCAGTGATATAGTGATGGTTTTTCTTACCTTGTCACCATGCTTTGACCTATAGCAAATAGTTAAGTTGAATATAAATGGAAAGGGACTTTTCCTCTACCCAGTAGGATATTAGTGGTAATTTTGTTTTGTCTCGTTTTTGTGTGTTTTAACATCTTTTTAACTTTTCTGTGTGATATTTCTTAAACAGACATAATTGAGCGCATGAAAAACATAGGAATGGACATAGAAGCTGTTGATACTGTCTACATTTTTGGGATTGAGGACAAGTTTTCTCAAAAAATATTGGCACATTTATTGAGAAATTTGAAAGAAGAATGCAAGAGAACAAGAAATGAAGCGAACGGTTCACCCTTATTGCTGGTAATACTCATGTTATTTAGAACCTGACTTGTTTATCCTTCGTTTTCAGCCCTTTCAATTCTATTCATGAAGTTGCTCTAATTGTTGTGTAGAAAGAAGCACATCAAAAGCAGTTAGATGCTTTGAAATCTGTGTTGAACTGTTTAGAAGCACACAAGGTCGATCCTGCAAAGGTTCTCCCTGGCTGGAAGCTAAGTGAAAAAATAACCAACTTGCAGAATGACATTGCTGAACTTAACAGGCAAATTGCATTCAAGAGAAAAGGAGAAGAACAGAATTTCAGAGTTGTTAATGATCATGACCTCAAACGTTCAAGAATTAACGAGGAAGTGTCAATGCCAATGCCTTCTCCATTCAGCAGTTTGCAGGAGCCAAGGGTTGCTGATCCGCTAGTATATCAGCTGGGTAGCAGGTATTCTGACCCTATCAATAGCCGCCCAGCTGCCCCTGCCCCATCTTGGCGACCTGAATACGCTATTGGGATGGGTGGTAGAATTGGTGTTCCTGGAGCTAGTTTTGAGGCTGGCATGTCATCTGGATCCAGTTTAGGCCCTTCAACTGTTTCATCTGTTGGTCTTCCCAGTGACAGGCTACTAGAGCGCAATTTTTTGGATACTACAGAACTGAGGAGCCGTGTCTATGTGGGCCCCTCATCATATGGTGTTGGAAGTCGGAGCTCAGCCTCTGATCTTTATCGCTTTCCAGATGCTGTTCTTGAAGGTGACTATGCCCGTCGTTCTTATATGCCCGAGGATAGACCCGCTGCAACATCGTTTCACTCATCATTCTTGTAGTAAGTAAACTCGAGTGTTTATTAGTTCATGTCTTAATATATAGTAGGTTTTGTATAGACTTGGTTTATCTTATGAAGCAACTTTTAAGATGACTTTCATGTTTCAAAGGGGTGGCTATCACTTTTGGAGTGAATCTCAAAGTGACTGTCACATATGGATGGCTTATTCACTTCAAAGGGGTGGCTAACACTTTTGTTGGAGTAGATCTCGGAGTGATTGTCACATATGGATGGCTTATTCACTTCAAAGGGGTGACTCCTATGAGATCTATTGTATAAATCAAGCTCACAGAAGACTTCGCGGAAGTTTTAGTTCTTTGAAGATAAAGTCTACGTTATAGTTGGATATTAGCTCACGAGTTAGGAAGTCTTGTTTTGATTAGGCATTAAAAAAAGAGCTCAAGTGCTTAACTACTTTAGAAGAAGTTTATGCGGTCTGAAATTGCTGCAATATCATTGGTCTTCTTTTTTTCTTTTTCTTTTTTCTTGTTTTTTTGGTTTATAAACACTGTTTCCTAAGGCCCCTTTCGGGAGGTTTTTATAGAGTAACAATGGTTTCACACCAAATCATTCTCTCTCCTCTTTATCTCTCTTTCTCTGGTTTCTTTCTCCTCTCTCTCACCTCCCTTTATTTATCTCTCCTCATTCTGCCCAAATTTCATAGATCAGTCCCCATCACAAAAAATTGACCTACCAATTTCTAATGATTTGAGCTCTTCAATGGTGATTGTTTGTTCAAGAATCCTTCAATGACGATTGTTTATTTGTTTAAGAACTCTTCAATGCTGATTGTTTGTTCTAAAACCCTTCAATGGTGATGGCAAGAAGCTAAGAATGGTGGTACGGTAACTCAGGGGCAAGGGAAAAATCACGCCCATTTCGTGCCTCAAAGATCCCCCATGGATTACGAAGCTCTCTCTCCTCATTTTTCCTTAGAAATCTCTTTCTCTCTCGTCACGTTTCCACGGGAGTCTCTTTCTCTCTCCTCACCTATGCATGGAATCGTCGAACGGCAAGGAGCTCCAGTTTCGAACGAAATTCAATGTTGTACGAGGACATTTTACAACTCAGATCTGAAAGTGGAAACCTTTTTTTTTTTGGCTTTCAAAATTTGGTTGCCAGTTTTGAAATTGGGCAAAAAAATCAGTTTAGAACTTGTTTAGCCCAACACATTTCAGTTTTCAAATCGAATTTGAAAACCAAAAACTGGAAATTCAGATCCACCCCGAACAGGGCCTAAGTTTTTAGATGCTCCTTTTTGTTTTTATTTTTTATTTTTCTTTCTTTATTTCTTTTTTTAACGGAAGATATGCATTATACTTTCCCAAGCAACATACTCAACATGCAATTTTTTTTTTTTTTTAATAACTGGGTAGTTTCATTGAAAATAATTCAGAGCTTTACAATGACGAGTACGATCATACAAAACTCCAAAGCTCCTAAAAAGCTACCCCTTCTAAAAGCATCATTTGTATAGTAACTCCCACCTTCAAGGAAGGGTTGAGCAATTCTACACAATCATGTGATAGGGAAAGCCAAAACACCTATACATTCCCTGACTCCAATAGAAAAAGACCACACAACAATACAAATTAAACTTACATCCAAGGTATAAACTCACGCCTTCTCTTAGTGTCACTCCTAGCTAAGCGATGCAGGCAATGTCCTCCTAAACATTCTAATTCGGTTAAGGGGAAAAGCAACCCTCCACGGTCCCCTGCTATCCGCATTACACCATTTGACAGCATTAGTGGAATCAGATTCAATGATTAATTGTAAGTGCATAACCCATTCTTTTGTGAGTGAAGTTTCAATGGCTTTGTAAATAGTAATAACCCCAGCTTCATTAGTCTCATACTCTCCTATGGGCAGTGAGAATACACCTAAATTTCTCCTCCCAGTCTCGAAGCACCCCGCCAATGGCAGCCATCTTCATTTCATCCACACAATATGCATCAACATTCCACTTCAGAGTACCCATTGGAGGTGCAATCCAAGCCTTATCATCTAAGACACATGGGCCTCTAGTACTTGCTTTGATTTGCCTCGGTTCCCATTGTAGACATTCAGGGCATCGAGCAACTTCAGCCGACGAGTAAGGAAAATCATCGTTCCAACCCTTAATCCACCAACCTATCCATACAAGAGTGAGGTTCTGTGACTCCCTCACATCTTTGGTGACCCCTTCAAAAATTCTGGAATTACGCTCTCGCTAAATAGTCCATAGTATCACGTAGAAACCCATCATCCATATCTTCTTGCTAATTCTGCCTGTTGCTAACCCGCTCCACTGATAGAACAATTCTTTAAGTGATGCAGGCTGACAACATTTCAATTTCCATGTATCCATCCACCAATTCCAAAGAGAAGATGCATAAGGACACTCCAAAAATAGGTGCTTTGTGTTTTCTATGTCACCACCACAAAAGACGCAACTTAAGTCATTCGTTTGAAGGATGCCGAACCTGTGCAATTTATCCTTGGTTTCTATCTTATCCAATGAAGCAAGACAAGTGAAAATTTCAATTAGGTGGGGAACTAGGCCCGCCCAAACTTCTCTAAAAGCATGAGAAGTATTGGACTCTTGCATTGCTAGAATTCTCTCATAAAAAGATCTAGTGGTAAATAGTTCACTCTTGGAGGGAATCCAAGTGCACCTGTCAGCCACGTTAGGATTCAATCTCACTTGATCAAGGAGTTCCAAAAATTGAGTCAACAAGTGCTCCTCCCAAACAAACATTCTTCTTCGCCAACGAAAACATCAATGCCATTGTATACCATCCCATACTCCCATGTTGGAAATTGAGGCTTGCTGGTCCAAGGAAATAGCAAAAAGCTTACGGAACTTAATCCTTAAGGCAGCTTCACCAATCCATCCAAATACGGTTTACTTGTACAAATGAGTCTACAATAATCACCAAATGCTATAAATTAAGGCAAACTATTGTGATAATCTTAATTGTTTATAATTTTTAATATTGAATTGTTTATAATATTAACTACATCAATTAAAGTTTTATGAATGCATAACTCAAAAAGAGAAATGATTCAAGCATGATGAGAACATTCTCTTCTAAGTGTTCTCTAACCTCTCCATCTCTTTCTCACTTTTTTCTTTTTTTTTTTTTTATATTTTGGAAAAGGAAATCTATATCTATCTCTATACTAGAAGCTAACTCCTGACCTTTTGGTGTCAAATTTTTGAAACAGTTCGCCTTAATACAACACCCCATTTAATAAATACAACACCCCCATAAAAAAATATTGCCAAATTTACCCTTTTTTTTTTAATTTTCTATATTTTCTAATTCTTTTAGAAAATATCTCTTTAATGGGTCAATTCTCTTTCTGTTGTAACAGTAGAAAGAGAAAAAAAAAATCAAAATGTAAAATTACATCACACACTTCTAGACAGAANTAGACCCAGTTAAAAACAGAGCAACACAACACTTTCTCACTTGGGCTGCTTACGTGGAAGAAGAGCACCTTTACTTTCTAACACACTTTGATGATGGCACTTTTTGATGCATTATCAAATATATTGTACAAGTAGGACTATGAAAAATTTGGTATGTTGATATAGTGCAGATGTAGAAGTATCATGCGCATAAGCCGGGTTAGGGTCCTAAAGCTTAAGTAGGATGTTTTTCCTACAGTTCTTGTGCGGTACCAATTGCTTGTAAATATGGACTATACAATTTCTTTCTAGTTGCATTAGATCTTCTCCATTTTCTCTTACAAAATCAATAAAGGTGGCAGGCAATAACACCTGGGAAGGAGAACGTTGTCTGTCGCTAGGGAACGGAGAGGACGTCGCCGGGATGTTTGGTCGTCTGTCGCCGAGGACGTCGTCTGTTGTCTGCCACTGTCGGTCGCCGGGAAGGAGGATGTCGCCCGTCTCTCGCTGGGTGCTCTCTGTCTCCTCTCTCTATGTGGGCTAAAGACTGATGTAGGTTTGGGAAGGGGATTTTTTTTTATAAGGTTACAAAAGTAATTTGGGTTTAATGGGAGTGTTGTATTTACTATCTAGTGTGTTGTATTTAGCACTCCCCATTTGAAAACCCTATTTTGCCCTTTATTATTTAAAGAAAATATCTATTAACAAGGGATAAAATTGTATTTACAACTTATTAAAACAGAAAACCAAAAAGAAAAATAAAAATAAAAAAACAAAGAAAACCGTAGAGCA
>BSSO01002564.1:0-18918 GCA_030267885.1 Mesembryanthemum crystallinum
GATACCATGTGAAGGAACCGATTCAACCAAAAGCTTAAGCTATTATTGCCTAGCATATTCTCCAATACTTCAATGTCTTCTCTCCAGTGTTGTTCAAATGTGGAGTATGTAAATTACTAGAATCCCACATTGAAGAAAAAAAAAAAAAGGACAAAAATACTCTTTGTATCTCGTAAAATTTTGCAATGGCTACCACTAAATGGTGGATGTTGAGTATGTATTCTAATCTAAACCGTCAGATATAAGTGAATAAATATTGTGCGTTTATCTATGCGAATTATGAGTTTTTTTGGTTAATTGTTTATCAAATTTGGCTGACTAAATGCAATTTATTTCCACAAGATTGATTATTATGAATGTTATGACTTTAGTTGCAGCCAAAAACATTTTAGCTTCTGTCATAAAACCGCAAATATAATTTGAAGTATTGAATTCATATGGACTCAATGAGAGGTGAATTATGTTTTTTTTTTTTTTTTTCTTTCTTAAGAAGTAAGGTGTATAATTGGACTAAAATGCCATATGTGGATGATAGAATGAGCAATTTGATGCAAGAAGTACTATTTAATTTGGTTTTAGAAAAACAAAATTGGAAAAAAACAAAAACCCAATATAAAAAAAAAAAAAAAAAACCATAAAGAAAGGGAGGAACAGCAAAGGAACCGTTAGTTGGGTTCAAAAATAGAGTGGAGACAATAAGAAAAGATAAAAAGGTAATGCAAAACAACAAAGCTGCTTTTCGTTTCTCTCGAAGTTCAAATTGTAGGAGATTGATGTAGTTTTATCACCAAAATCTTAAGAGAGAGAGAGAAAACAGAGGAGGAGAGAGAAAGAGAGATACTATTACATTGTTCAAAGAAATTAGAAATGGTGAAGGCTACTCGTTCACTGAGTCAACTCGCTCTCTTACTACTACTACTTATGCTCTGTTGTTTTGCATCTTCTTCAATGGCTGCTAGGCCTGGCTTCCTCTTCACTAGACATAGAGGCCGTTGTACTCCCCAGTAAGCTCTCTCTTTCTCTCTCTCTCTCCTCTTTCTCTCTCAATTAATTACTGTACTCTTCTACTTTGAATTTCATACGTTCTACTGAGTCGTTTCCGATGGAATCGCCCGAGTTGATCGTCTGTCATCGTGGATTTTAAGTTTTTTTAACGCAAATCTCAGGTACAATCGTCTAACCATTGGATGACCCGATTTAAGGGCTACTTTTAGTAATCTAAGAACTGTTTTTAGCGACGTATGGGCTACAAAACCACCATGTTGTAAATTGTAGCCCCTAGATTGTGAAAATGCATCATTGATTGAGATCGTTTAACGGTTAGATAGTTTGGTTAATGCGAGTTACGAAATGAGAAAAATCAGTTCTGGGTCAACCCCAGAACAAAAGCGCTCCTTCTTTTTGAATTGAGCAACTGACTCATTCCGAGTCAACCCGCTAACTCGTTCCGAGTCGACCCACTAACTCGTTCTTTACTGGGTTTGTTTGTGTTGTGGTGGATGGGATCAGGTACTGGGGGAGCAGGAGAGAAGCATGGCCAAAGATGGTCCCACAGAGATCAACGGTATCAAACGTGTTCGGATCAAGAGCAATCGAACGGTTCAGATCTGATCTCACACTATTAGAAGCAGCAACACGAAACGACGACGTAGAGAATGCATTTGTGAGGCTGTTGAAGCAGTCAAGTGCTGCCTTGTTGAACTCCTATGCTAGAGAAGGTTACCCTTACAAGGCCTGGGAGGTTAAGACACAACTCATATTGGGCTTGGTCTCTGAAGATGCCGCGGCCCGACAGGCCCAATTACTTAAGGAGGCTAATGAGGCTTGTAATTAACATACATTATCATTTGTGTTTTTGGGTTAATTAGTTTTTGGATAACATTTTAGAAACAGCCTCACTACTTGTTAGAGGTAAGGTTGCGTACATTTGGATCATCCCAGCGGTAAGATAAATACTGGGTTGTTATTGTACTAGTAGTTTTTGGATAACATGCTTTGTTATCAAAGTTGTAGTAGCTAATGTCAAGTCAAGCCAAGCATGAAGTGGGTTTCATGTCCAAGAGTAGTTTTTAGAACCAACAAAGTGTGAGATTACTAGGAGTTTATGAAGTTGACATTGGCATAAATATAATGCCATTGCTTAATTTTGTGAGATTATTGCTTGAAAATGAATGCTTAGTTATTTACAGGGAAGGATGGATGCCACTTGTGAATTGTTTTGGAATGCAATCTCTTAGAGATTAAACCAATTAAGTCAGTTGACATACACACCTATACAATTTATTAGAGTTTTGAGCAACATTTTCACTAATAAAGTTTCTTTGATATTGGTGCAAATGAGACAAAAATAGTGATATAGACGGATATAAAAGTTTGTTATACTCCCGGGTAGGGTTATCAAATAGGTCGGCTTGTACAGTGTTCATGTTTGATTTTGTGTCAATTTTAATTTGGTATTAACTACATATAAATTCTATCAACTGTAAGCAATAGATACGGTAATATTCTAAACCAAATTGGTTAAAAATTATATCAGATTCAAATTATCCATGTTTGTATTTCTTTTAACAACGTCAAGCCAAATTTGTGTCATGTTGTCGTGTCGTGTTAAACAATTACGGTCCCACTATTGGTAACAATAAGACTTTAGCTAATAAAATTGAAATTCAAGTACTTGTACTTAATGAAGCTTTAATAATTGTGTCTCAGCACAGTCAGCAGCAATGGTTATGAAGAAAAAAATTCATTATGGTCCGCAAAAAAAAAAAAAAAAAGAAAAATTTCATTTTGGGTACCTGACGTTAAGCCTAATTGCAATTCGGGTACCTGCCTTTTCAATATTCTCATTTTGGGTACCTGAAATTTTATAAACGGTATCATTTTGGGTCATTTCACTAATGACGTTAAAAACTCCGTTAACATGCTGACATGTCATCAATCAAAAAATACTCTAAAAATTTCCAAAATCTTGTAGAAAATTCTAAATAACTAAAAACAAACATTTTATAACTTTTGAAATTGTTTTGGTAATTTTTAGAAATTTTTTAAGAATATTTTGTTTAATGACACATTAGCATTTTAACGGAATTTTTGACGGCGTTAGTGAAATATCCAAAATGAGACCGTTTTTTAAATTTCAGGTATCCAAAATGAGAATATTGTAAATAAAGGTACCCAAATTGCTATTAGGCCTAACGTCAGATACCTAAAATGAAATTTTCCAAAAAAAAATAAATCCATATCCAGTACAAACTTGGACACACTACAAAGAACTCTCCTTTTCCTTAAAAAAGGCTACACGTTAATATATGAAACAAAGAAATGAAGCCAAAAAAACATTAAAAAGGAAAATAGTTGGAGAACATTGGAAAAACAAAAACGGATCAGTAAGAACCTGTTCGGGGTGGTTGTCAGTTGTCAGTTTTTGGTTTTGAAAAATTTTCAACTCTTTGTAGAAATTTAATTTAAAGTTGAATTTTTTTAGTACTTACAGTTCACATCTTAATTTTCAAAACTGAAAACCAAAAAAAGTGGTTTCCAAAACTGGTTTTGAGTTTTCAAAAAAATTGAAAACTGGTAACTTGCAACCACCCCAAACAGGGCCTAACTTTCAACAAGATGGATCCCGGCCCACTGCTAGTAGGGTCACTTTTGAAGCGACATTCCAGCATTAACCGAACGTGAACAGTAGTCCTTTAACGAACACTATCACTCTGATAAAAACAGGATTACCACAGCCGTAATACCAAGAAGGAAAAGAATCCGTAATACCACAGCCGTTGTAAGTGATACAACTCTCGGTCTATATACTCGCTTGGCTATAAGTGTAGAGAAGTTCTTTCCACGGTCATAATTAAAATCAAAGCCACGTCAACCCATCTATCGCTAGTAATAAACTTGGAGGTATCCCAAAATCCATAAGTTGAGTGACAAGCATCAAGGAGTTACGATTGGAGTATGCACTCGTCACCCATGCTGCCATATCACTATATAAATACACGGTACCTTCGTTTCAGTTAGGAGGCCACATTTACATTTCTACTTAGCCATCCAAAACAAATTTGCCATAGTATTTTTGAAGGTGGACAATTACATCATCTCCACGAGCAATGAAACTATTGGTCGAACTGAATCAACACAAGCTATAGGCGGAAGCTCAATTCTTGCGCGAGTAACCACATTATATAGATAAACCTCGGAGAATCCCTCGTAACATTAACATAATAAGTCGCGCTAGGGGTGAATGGAGGATGAGGAACATAATAGGTCGCGCTAGGGGTGAATGGAGGATGAGGTGCCATGGTGGTTATGATATTATACATGAGGTAGTTGAGGAGATAGAGAGAGAAAGAGTTTAGAGAGAGATGAGTCCCTTTTACCTTACCCTCAATGAGGGTATTTATAGGATAGTGGTGTACTAGTGGTATGGGTAACTCATGGGCCTTGGAAGTGGCTGGCCTAGTGGTCATGTGGACCCACCCAAACAGAAGGGTTACCCACAAATAGTTACTCTCTTCGTTTCAATATAATGTGTCGATGAGGTCTTAGCCTAGTAGTTAAGATTGGGACCTTGGGTACATTAGGTTTCAAGTTCGATTCCCCCTCCCTCCCATCTTAAAACAAGATTGGATTAAAATTTGAACAACAACAACCAAAAAAAGAAATTATATATTTATTTTTATTTTTATTTTTTTGAGAAAAAAGGAGATTATATATTGGCCTAGCTAGTTTCGGAGTACTATTTTTAGAATCAATTGTGATCATCATAATTTTGGATTTTTCGATTCCCATAAAAGATTAGATGACTATGATGAAGATGCCCTAGGGTGGTGCTAGTGAATAGCAACCGATTACACCTCCCGCTATGTAATGTTCGGACTCTCGTGTTCAAGGCCCTGTCAACATAGCACCATCAAGGGGCAAGTATAATTCCTAGAAGGCGTAAGTTACAAGAGACATGGGGCGATGAGGAATCGAACCCATGACCTTGACTTACCAAACCACTTGGAAGTGACCTTGGAACCACTTGGTTACCACCTTGATGGTGCCAATGTCACTTAATTTACCTTCATTTACGCTTGTTTATATTTGCAGCCCACTTTGATTGATTCTTTCAATCTTGGGCAGTTCTTGAATGGAAGCTTCTATTTCAGTACTTCAATTTTATCTCGCTCCCGCTAATACTCCTTACTTCCGATTTCAAAATTAACGGCAACTTTTTTTTTTTTTCCCCTTCTCTTTAATACTTTCGTTTTTGATTTAGGATGTAACTTAAGTTAATCAAGTTCATCTAAACTAAATTGAAACTAATTGGTGTTTTCCTGATCCACATGTAGCCTTGGTTTGAAACTATTAGTTACAATCTTAAGAACCACATATGCGAATATATATTGTCAAAACCCCCCTCTAATTTTTTTTTTTTTTTTTTTTCACACAGTACTATAGTCTTTTTTCACACAGTACTATAGTATTTCAACTAAGAAAATTTGAATGTTCAATTAGTTATGAAATTTTGACAAATTCCTTTGATCATAATATAGGGAGGATTTTCAAGATAAGGCTGTATATATCTGAACATGAATTATAAGGCTGCATTCTTTTTTTTTTGTTTTTTTTTTTCACACAGTACTATAGTCTTTCAACTAAGAAAATTTGAATGTTCAATAAGTCATGAAATTTTGACAAATTCCTTTGATCATAATATAGCGAGGATTTTCGAGATAAGGCTGCATATATCTGAACATGAATTATGAGGTTGCATATATCTAAACATGAAACTTGAAAGTAGAGAGAAATGGATGAAACAGAAGAAATCAGAGCAAAATTTATTCACATTGAAGTCAAAAACCTCATATTTTTATTAGTACAAACTTTTATTATTCTAAGCAACTCATTACCATTACACCTAGCTAGCTAGCCAGCCTCTTTCATAGATCAAAAGAAGCTCCCCTCTTTTCATTCTCTACCCCCTCACCCCTCCTAAGTACAAACACAGTATCAAAGGTAGCAGAAGCAGAAGAAGATAGCAGTAAACTAAGAACAAGAAAAGGCGAGCATCGATATCGATATCGTCTTCGTCGCCATGATTCTCACTGGTTTAGAACCTCCTACCTTCCCTGCCTCCCCTGCCCCCCCTTGGAGACAGGAAGAAAGTCTGGTGCTTTGTGTTGTACTTGAGGTCTTGGGCGTCCGAGGGCGAGATCTGGTACGAGTTGGTGATGACTTGAAGAGGCATTGCCCTAAACACAGAGGTGTAACCTACCATAGGGCTCTTCATAGGGCTGCTGGTGGTCTTGAAGGACACATACTCAAACCCATTGCTTCCTGCCCTGCAGGTTGAGGTGAAGAATTGTGGGATCACAAACATCTCCCCTTCCCTTACACGGTCGTCCATGACGGTTTCCCCGTTGTTATCGACCACTTGGAGGTGGGCCTCGCCG
Source organism: Mesembryanthemum crystallinum (assembly GCA_030267885.1). NCBI lineage: Eukaryota > Viridiplantae > Streptophyta > Magnoliopsida > Caryophyllales > Aizoaceae > Mesembryanthemum > Mesembryanthemum crystallinum. Next base: position 6,441 of record BSSO01002564.1, read on the forward strand.
TGGGTCACGTAGATGATGCTGTGGCTGTTCATTGACCAGTGTGGGGAGTAGATTGTGTTCTGCAGCATGTAAACAACCATAGAAGTGATTAAATGGTTCTTATTCTCTTAAGATCTGATTTGCTAAAAGCCATTTTGGTGGTTGTAACTTCCTATGACATACTGAATATTTATTTCATTGAATAGTGAAAAATGGAAGCGAATGTATTGTAATATAAGAGAAAAAAAAAAAAAAAAAAAGTAACTTAATTGATGCAGATGACAACGATGAAATGAACAGAGCCTTAGACTACGTGTGTTCTTGCATGAATTTCCAAGACCACCATTTTGGTGGGTTAAGACTACTTTGTATCCGGATAAAGATGGGAGTAATTAATGAGTTTGAGCAAGTATTATGCATACCGGGAACATGTGTCCTTTCTCGGCACTCATGTCCAAGTATCTGAGGACAGGGAGCTTGTGCTCGTTGACGATGTTGAGCCTTCCGCCTTGGCGGGAGAAAACATCAGCTTCCCTGCGAGAGTCAAGGCTGTGGCGCAACTTCATGGTGCAGATAGTCTCCTCCAACCCATTGACTTCGAGGTCGAGCCCCATGTACCTTTCCCTCCTTCTCTGGTACTCGAACTCCTCTCGTTCTTCGTCGGGGGCCAAAATCCTCATTTCTCCCTTTTCCACCCTTACGATTGGGTCTCGTTCTTGGGTCTGTTGCATCCTCTGGATCAAGTCCTGTGGCACGTTGAAGGCCTCGGCCATCAACTCGGGGTCGAAAGCTGAGAATATGTTCTGGAATTGGTGTCTCTGGGTTCCCTTCATTCCGCGTTGCCGGCCTCCTCCGAATCCACCAGCCAAGTAAAATGTCTACAAAGAGCATGAATAATACTAACAATGAAGAATTGCTATTTTGGTCAATTATGTAGAACTATTTGCGACCTAAAATTGTGAAGGAATCAACTCAAACAAAAGTTTAAACTGATAGTTAGAGGCTTATCAATCATTATATTGTCTCTTTTTTCCCTTGGTGATAAACATACCCTGAAGGTCTGGTCGAGCTGGTTGGCCTGGTTGCTCAGGTCGTTGACAGTGACAAGGACAATCTCCTCATTGCCGTCATTGTAAGTCCAGTGGACGGCACCAGGAGGGATAGCCAAGAGGTCGCCTCTGCGGAAGCGGTGCACCTTCTGATGGAGGTCTCTCTCGCTGAATTCACCCCTCTCTTCTTCGCCTTGAGGGAACCTTCGTTGTTGTCCTCTCTCGCCAAATTCGCGCCTGATCTCTTCTTCGCGTCCGAACCTTTGTCGTCCTTGTCCCCTTGGTGATGCCTGGTATGTCTCTGGGCAGCCTGGGAAGGTTATTCCCAACAACCCTTCACCTGCATTCATCCAAATATGCATGCATATGTCAAATATTTCACTTCTGATTTCCTAATTGACCAAGAAAATAAATTGAAATATTGACTAAAATGACAAGCTATAGATTTACATAAGGCACACACATTTATTTTTAAGAAAAGTCATCCTATCTCATTGATGAAACAATCTCATACAAGTTTTTGTGATAAAATTATGTAGTATGTATTACTTTGTTAAGCTATGCCGTTTGGATGGGTTTTATTGATTGTTATAATAGACATCTTGACGAGAAATATTTGCTATCCAACCAAACACAACATAGTTTACGAACCTCGTTCAACGTAGACGAGGCGAGGGAAGGGGTGGAAGTTGGGGAGGGAGAGGGAATTGGGCTGGATAGTGACCCTCATTGCATGGATCCCACTGCACTGGTACTGCTCCTCATTAGCATCCCACAACTCAACCAACCCTCCTTCGCATTCGATCCTGTCGTTGGGCTCGCTCGACGTGAGCCGGTTGATCCGGCATTGTTGGGCGGAGTAGCTCAGCCTCCTCTCGAGCTGAGCCAGTGAAGAAGACACCATGAGACAAAGTGAGAGTGCTAAAAGCACCTTAATAGGAGCCATGGTTAATGGTGCGTGGAAACAAACCTACAAGAATTGAAACTTTTTTTAGAGAACTTAGAGAGAAATATGTTGAATTGAGTGAATATGGGCTCAAGAAGCCCATTTTATAGAAGGGAGGATTGAGGAGAGAGAAAATAAGGGCTTGTTTGGCACTTGGAGAATATTGTGTATGAAGCACGGCGTCATGGTTGCCACATACCATTTGGGCATGCAATTTGGGTAGGTAACATGTGGGGTGATTGAGGTGTTGGGAGTTATAAGATGTGTCAAATGGGTTCTGGCATTGCCATACATTTGGCCTAGAGTTTGGTGGTTGCATAGGCCAAACAATCCAAATGTTGCATGCAAGTAACAAATACTATATGAAGTTAGAAGTAGAGTATAGTGATCTCACAGATTCTGAGATTCTTCATATACCTTGTTAATGTATATGCTTTTGATTTTGGTATTAGAAACATAAAAGTGGGTGATTTGTAAATGATTATCAAGGACCTTTGAGGATCAAAATTGAGATTATTTTGAGATTAAAGTTGATCCAAGAGAACCCATGAAGCCCATTTGAAGACATATATATGTCAGTTCCCTAACATCATATTTATTAATGGTTTTAGTACTAGAGCCTAATAAGTGGGTGGCTAGAAATGGGTTATCAAAGGTTATTAGGAACTCAATAACTGACTCGAGGGTCCTTCCACAGCTCTTCGGTAATCCCCCTCCAATATAATGGAAGCGTGCCATAGATGTATAGATACCCATCCCAAATTATTTTAAGAGAACCACCTTTATCTTGATATCCAAGATAATTCGTTTCCGTGGGTATAGGCTGTGTTTGGCACCAAAAGCTACAGTTTAAAGCTTGTAGCTTCTTGTTTTTTCTCTCAGCTATCAAACAAAGATTTTAGCAAAGCTACAGCTACAGCTGATTTTTGAAAACTATTCATAATAGCTTTCACTTGACAGCTAGATTTTGAGTAAAAGCTACAGCTTGTTCTAAATCCTTTAGGAGGGCCGATTGATATTGTCTATGCTAAGGTGTCTGAGGACTTAGTCTAACCCCATTGCATTCTATATTAGTTGGTGAGCATATATCTATGTCCTACTCCTAGTGATCCCTCTAGTTTTTTTTTTTTTTTTTTGGCATACCTATATACTATGTAATTTGCTGCGTAAGTTTCAAGCAATAATGGAGGAATATGTGACATCCGATCCATTAATTTATGTCCACTAAAAAGATTCCAAGAGGAATCACATCATATTTCACCTTTGTAGTTTGCACTACATACATACACTACTTTTCTTAAAAATTAAATCATCCTGTATTATGTTATGTTTCCATATATATGTGATACGCCAACCTACATATTAGCGTTAGAACCAAGCAAATCACAACACAACTTCCACTTCTATCAACTACCAATCCCACTAACTTATCCATATATATATATATCCTTCATATAAATTGACTATATATTAAAGTACCCAACCCTAAAATAATCCACCATCTTTCTTTGTTTTCTTTCATTTGCATTCTTCTTTACAATCACTCTCTTATATTAGCTTCTTGCAATAATAATGTGTTGCTTGAGACTAGGAAGTGGTGGTTTTCAACTTCCATTAGTGAGCAAGTTATTATGGAAGAAGCTCACAAAGAGCACAAATCTCCTACAAAAGTTTATCCTCCACAAATCTAAGAAGCTATCAGTTATGATCGTCAAAAAGCCTAATGATCTCCGTCTTCCTTCTCCATATAATCATCATCATCAAAACCAAAAACGCAACAAAAAGCGACGACCACGACTCATGTTTCTTTCTCCAAGGCACAACCATGTGAAGAGGAAGAAGCAACGACGTCGAAAATACTATGATCAGCATCAGCCTCCTATTTACATAGATGAGCTTTTCAGCACTTCTGATCAGTCCTCTAACTCTGCTGTTGTCAATTCATTTCCATCGTCGACGTTAGCGAGGCGTATTTGTAAGGAGAAAGAGGGATATTATCATTATGAGGAGATCCAAAGATCGACATCGATGAGTATTGATGAGAGAGCTGAGTTATTCATAGCCAGTTTTCGAGCTGAGCTTGATCGGAGTCTTAGGATCGAAGATGGTAGCTAGCCTTCCTTGTGTAATTTGTGTAATGCTAATTTCTTCATCTATCTACATAATTAGAAAGGACTAGGAATTGAATGATTAATAGTAGTCGTATTATTCTGATATGTCTATTTTCTATAATGTATCTCATTGAAAATCATGTTCAGCAACAAGTTTCACCAAACCAGCGAATTAAAGGAAACAAAATATTTGAATTTGACCTTAGAAAACTCATGCAATATCACGAGTCAAAACTAATATTTCTAATAAGTAAATATTTTATGTGTGCTTAGTTGTTTGGTAATATTATTTTGAGAAGTGAAGAAGCAGATAGAGCAAACAATGCAACAATGAGATGTGGTAGTTTATAAAATAGGCATTGATTGTGAAGTCCTTTGTAGATTTTTCTAGGGCATATATCTTAACAAGCTCTCGTAGCTCAGTTGGTTAGAGCACCCGTTTAGTAAGCGGGAGGTCTTGAGTTCGACTCTCAACGAGAGCATTTGTTTTTCTTTTCAATTTTATGGATCATAATATTGTGAATCTTTTGATTTTCTTATACCTCCTTTGTTTAGATTTTTCTAGCATATTGAAAATTGGGTCATTTTTACTCCCTCTATTCCACATTACCTGTAATTAAAACTATTTGATTACACTACCCCTACATTAATTGAAATTAGGTGCATTGGAAAGGTGAAATTGATAACTAGAAGGGTATAATAGGAAAATGAACATTTAATATTGAAATTGTAAAATAATTTGAGACAAAGAAAGTTAGTTAAAGTGACAATTATTTAAAGATGGAGGTGGTAGTAGGTTATAGATTTCGGTTTCAGTTTTCACTTTGGATCAAATGTTGTTGGATACATGTCAATTCAATTATCAAATGTCGACTTGGAACCGGATACATTTAGTTATACATACTAAAGTACTTTGTGATAAATATTCAGGTTTCAAGAAGTCAGATCCATTCAGTTCATGAACCGGATACATTCAACTGAGTACATACTAAAGTACTTTGACAAATATTCAGGTGTTAAGAAGTCGGATCCATTCAGTTTCACATACTACTTTGACAGATATTCAGATGTCGAGGAGTCGACTTGAACTGAATACATTCAGTTATACATAGTACTGACAAATATTCAGGTATCAAGGAGTCTGGATCCATTCAGTTTCACATAGTACTTTGACAGACATTCAGGTGTCGAGGATCCAGTTTCACATAGTACTTTGACAGACATTCAGGTGTCGAGGATCCAGTTTCACATAGTACTTTGACAGACATTCAGGTGTCGAGGATCCAGTTTTACATGGTACTTTGACAGTGTCTAGGAGTCGGATCTGTACAGTTTCAGATAGCACTTTGACAAATATGCGAGTGTCCAGCAGCCCAAGTCAGTTTTCTCCGGTTGGGTTTCCCCAGATTTATTCCCATCAAAGCGATTAATTGATAACATTACAGTAAACAGCAATATTATCATTGAAGATCTCTTATTGTTTCTCACAAGTAGTATAACAAGATAACACCACTGAAAATTTACAGAAACAAAACTTGCAAGAACATATAAATCCTTCAGAAGAAGTTCCCACTGCAATTTTTCTTACGATATGATGGCCTGTGTGGAAGGCACAACACTTGTCAGAGGCAAAGTAGTTACCAACTAAGTGCAAATGACAACGTAACTGAGCCTAATTGCAAGCAAGTTTTAGCAGAACTTTCATCAAGCTCAATTTAATTTGTCTGCTAAAGCAGTCTCAATGTAGGGAAACCTTCAATGGATCATTGTGCCTCAATTAAGGAAATCCTTCATTGGATCATCGTGGTGTACTCTCTTCATCCTATATGCCTCCATCTCTTCCTGTGTCACATCGTCATTATACTTGACGTTGTACTTGCGCTTCCTTTCGTCCCTCTCTTCTCTCCTCTTTTCATCCTCCTGTATAGCCACATACATAGAAGGTTGGAAAACAAGTGAGAATCATGTACTGATCTAATGGAAACTCTTGGAGCATGCACAACAGTGAACAGAAATATGTTTCTCTCATCCCTCTTGATTTCTCATTCTTCCACCTCATTTCCCTCCAATCTCATTAGCAACTCAAGTTTTGACTGCCCTCCTGTGCTTTTCAGTCACTACAGGGGAGGGAGGAACGACTTCCTGGTCAAGGTCACGGAATCGGGATGGAAGCACAACTGTGCTATGCCTCTCGCCTCAATACAAACAACACAGTTTCTCTCCTCTGCAAATAAATTATGATAATGTTTTTTGAATTCTTTTAATTTGTCATTCTCATGAGGGCCCTTTGATGGGTGTTGCTGGCTTTGTTCAAAAATTGAATCCAATGCCAGATTTATAGGCCAAATGTTCAACCAAGGAGGAGTGAGACTTGGATGGACATCTAAATGTTCAATGTTAACAATACCCTTTTGACTTCATATATATATATAATGCCTTCCGTCTCAAAGTGACGGACAGGCAGTATGTATCTGTGACGATCCAAATCAAGGTTGGCATGTTCTCTAACTAAGGGCTACCTATTGTGCATATGTGAACTAGAGTAAAAAAAATTGAAAAAATACATGTGGATAATCGAGCAGGCAATTACCTTCTTCAAAGCTTCAGCTAGTTTCTTCTGGTCCAGTACCAAATCATCTGGGATATCGGTCCCCCAAGTTGCCTGCTTTTTCTCCTCTATAGGAGCAGGTTCCTCTGTAATCATGTTCAAGTACACAACATCAGCAAACAAATACAGAAGGATAAGTCAACACTATTAACACTAGGGACAATGTACTCCCAAAATGTATTGAGGAGATCATTCAGTTATTCAATATACAATAAATATGGATGCAAAAAAACACTACATTAGAAGCAGGGATGGAGGAAGAGATTTGACAAGGAAAAAACTTTGAAAAAGAAAGGTTGGACCAGGTATACAAACCTTCTGTAGCTTCTTTGCGAGCAAGATTAGCTTTCATGAGCTCTGCTGATGCTTCTGCAGCCTCAATTCCAGCAGCACCTGTACAATAACTGTTTCGAATTGTTTGCTTGCAGCATTTGTACCCCCACTGGAAATCCTTCCACCATGATCCCCAAACGCACGTGTGATTATTTGTGAGTACATCTTCTTCGTATTTACTTTTGGGGAGTGCAGCCTCCTATTGATGGAGGAGATATGTTAGACAAACAAATAAACAGAGATAAAAACATTAAAGCTACTTTTACAGTAGCTCAGACCCTTCACAAATGCAGGATGCATATGTTACCTGCCCCTTGATTATCCGACCAGCACGATCATATTCAACTTGTTGTTCACTTTGACCAAGGAGAAGTTCACGTGGAATCTCTTCTTCTGTTGCAGCATTACCATACTTATCCATAATAGTGTCCTTGACGTGGGACTTCAGTTTCTCTTTATTGACCCTGAAATTCTTGTAGAGCAACTCAGCTTGGGATGGAGCTGCTTGCATGTGAACATCTTGCCCCTTGTCAAATGCCTCAAAAGCATGTAGATTGAGCTGTTTGAACTCCAAAGCTTGACCACTAAGCCTGTTTTGATTATCACCCTATATAAAAGAAACACAAACTCAGTAAAGGCAACACAGAAGCAGATTAATGAGATAGGAAAAGGAAGCTTGTTCAACAATCTGCAGAAGGAAACTTCCAAGAGCACTTACAGCGTAAAACTTCTCATTGGGATCAGCATCTGGTAGAGGATCCTCACGCATGGATCGCGTTTTAGGATCATAGTAGGCTGAATTGACATCAAGATTCAAAAGATATTTCGCCGTATCCTCTCGAATACGCAAGTTTCTACAATAAAGAATGCAAAGTTAGCAACAACAAAAAACATGCAATGAATTGCACAAAGCATAAAGAAAATACAGACTTAGCAGTTACACATTTATTGAGTAATGGGTAACGCCACCAAGGCTGGAAGTTGGGACACTGACATGCCACAGGGTCGCAGGACAAGCCGAGTGGTACAACAAAACTTGATGATAAATAGGTGGAAGTGGCACATTTGTTGACATAGATAAGGGTGCAACTAGACATATGAAAGCTGAAATGCTTCCAACAGATTGAACACAGCAAAAGGGATCACTTTAGCATAGAGGACTCACCTTACAGTTCCAGTACTTCCTCCACCAGTTGTACGAACACGCTTTTCAACCTTGGCAAAGTCCATTTGCTTGCTTTCATCAACCTTAGCCTCATCAACCTTCAAAGCATCCTCATCGTCCTCCTCCTCATCATCATCATCATCAATGGCACCACCCTCCTCACCTGTTTTATTGTTCTTCTCCTCGAGCTTTTTCAACTGTTGCTCCTTTAGGTATTTTTTCCTGGCTTCCTCCTTGGCTTCATACCTGTGGACAACGTAGGCATAACTTGATGGATCAAAACCATTCCATCTATCACGTTTTCCATCAAAGTCCAGCTCGAACTCTTCAATTATTTCATCTGCAGCAATGTGCTTCCCTGTCCACTTTGCTCCCACTTTCCTAGGTCTGTCCATGCATGACTTTGCATCATGTGTCATGGCTCCGCAACTGTAAAGAGAAATTAATATATACATGAAAAAAAAAAACACTCTTATATCAAAGTAATTTAGAAAATACAAACAAGTCCTAAAAACAAGGCATATGGGAAGCTCTCAATATGAGTTGAGAGACACCGAGCCCAAAAATTGTACAGTGGAGATTAGACAGGTTAGAATAGCCAAGGCAGAAATTTAATCAGGCTGGAAAACTAAAAAGCTTGCACACTGAAGTAAGCTGAATCTTCGAGAAAATAAACCTTCTCATGGAAAATAACTAAAATTGCAGTTAGATTGAATATTTGAAATGAAGTGAGAGATTCCAAATGATTTAGCATAGCATTAAGTAGATTACATTATATTGGGTCCTTTTGTTGTAAAGTAATTTACATTATGCTATCATCTTGCTGACAAACTGCAGGATATATAGCATAGAGGATACATCATTGGAGATGCAGAAAGGACATGAGCAGTTAGTGAAAAAGCAAAACCAGTTTTGGCACGACATCTCCACAGGTCTTTATAATCTAGCTACCAGAAGTAGTCAACTGTTCCTATACAAAGAAGTTATGAACATTGCTTTTTTTCACAAAAATTGTTACTAGTTCCAGCAGATAATACCAGAATGGATAAGAATCATCACTTATATCCCAACATGCCACTGTATTCAATTTCTATACTTCTGAAAGGCCCTTAGTAAATCACATGAATCCTACCATGGAAACCACAAACCAAGAAATTCCTAATGAAACACAAGATGCTGGAATGACTATCAAGCATCATTCTAGGAGTACCCAAATAAAAAAATCCAAAAAAAATAAAAAAAATAGCCACATGTAATGCTAATCTCGTTTTAGTGGAGAAAGAAAATGTCACAAGTAAAAGCGCTCTGCTGGTATTTGAAGAACAGGTACAGGTCCAAGTTTACATCTACATATACACGATGTATATTGAGTGTGCGAAAATTCCAAAGGCCACTTCTAAAACTTGACATCTTTAATGAGGTCCAGCATAAACACACAAAACAGTAGACAAGAGAGAACAAAAATGATTACAGCAGTTCTACTTACTTCTCACAAGCACCTTTCCGATACTTTTGAGCCTTGAAACCCTTTTCACCTCTGTTATACCAAGACTTCGTGTAATTAGGATCAGATTTCCATTTCCTTTGATGTTTCAAACTCTGCAAAGAAACCAGAGAAAAGCATGCGTAAATTCTCACCATTCAATAATCAAGTAGTGAATAGAAAGAATCAAAAGACCAAAAGCAGGAAACTCACAGGTTTATCGGAATTCAGGTACCATGGAGCTGAAGACATATACTGTGGAATGTGAGGATTAATTTCTTTTCCATCTTCATCAACTTCAGCTGGCGCAAGCCCAGCTTTACGAGCTTCCTCCAACTCAAGCTGCTTTCTGTGATCTTCCCTCGATTTAAATGCCACTGCAAAATTTGCCAGAAGCAATTAGAACCAGAAGGATGAAAAGGCATGTTGAGCAAAGAGATAAAACTTGATATTTTTCCAATTACCAACCCAGAAATCATCAATCACCTTCATAAACCCTAATATTTCCGGCATTCCCAAATTCACCCTGTTTTTCACACTATGGCGGCAACTAGACACTACAAACTTAACCGCCAGCAACTAACAAAACAAAAATCACAGGATACTCACAATTTCAAATATTAGGGTTTACAGTCACCCAATCATATCCATCAAATAACTCCACTAAACGCCATCAATCTAATCCAATTGAAAGAAATCAAACCCCACAACAACAAAATCAACACAACCCGAAATTCGATCAACAGGAGAACTAATCGAATTTCCACCAATCAACACAACCAAATCAAGAATCAAGAATAGGGCAATACGAAGATAACAAAACCAACGAATGCAAAGAAATTTCCCGAAAGCGAAAAACAAACCTGAAGCAGTCGCCATAGCTTCGAATTAGGGTTTCAGTAAGCTTCAATTTCCGTTTAGAACGAGATTTTCCGGCGACGCGGTGGTATCGTCGGCGATGAGAGAGAGAGAGAGAGCGAGAGAGGGTGGTGGAGAGAGAGAGAAATTGGTTAAAGCGTACGGGTGAGATGAACAGTCTTTATATAGGCCCGATATGGGCTTTGAGCGGGCCGTATTTATTTTGACCGCCATTGAAATAATAAGGCGGTTTAATTAATGTTGGGCTGACCCAACATTTTGAAGTTTTAATTAGCGGGTCAAAAGAAAAAAAGCGGCCCGGTCAAGGCCCACACGGTTACTGGGTTGACCCAACATTGAAAAAGGCCATTTTGGACTAGGATTGCTAATTGGGCCAATTGGTGTTATTTTTTTGTTGGACTTGTTACATTTTGGCCCAAACCATTAGGAAACAATAGTAGTACAAGCTTCAAACATTTTTTATTTTTATTTTTGTTCCCGAGGAGGCACATAGACCCGTATAAAAAATTTACATACAATATAGAAGGAAGAAATCGAATTTGCAGAAATTCTTATATGAGGTGGCCTCATATATAAGGCGTGGTACCTTAAAGAAGAAAAAGTGGTACCACCACTTTTCAGGTACCACTTTTTCTTTTTTAAGGTAACAGACCTCATGTATGAGGTCGCCTTATACAAGTTTTTGTGTTGAACTTGCAACCTAATGTACAGGGTCTCAATCTTAAACACTAGGTCAACACCTCAGCACAAGCTTCAAACATTCTGAATTCTGGTTGGTTATTTTTTTCCTAATCTTTCTTCTATTATATATCTACAGTCGCGAATCGTAATTTTTCTTTATTTTTAGTACTTTTTAAGTTTCGTATGAACATGAATTCTGAAATACAATCTAATATTGGGAAACAGGATTAGCACCCTTCTGTATTACTACCTCCGTTACTTTTAAATCTTTACATTTGGATTTTGCAAGGTTTTCGAGACGACAATTTGACCATAAAAAATTGTATTTATATAAACTTGAAAAATTATAAAAATTTGATATTCTGAAAATATTTTTTAAGATGGATCCAAAAATATAATTTTTACTTTCTAAATCATTATACTTTTTAACAAATTAATGAAAACACTTTACAAAGTCAAAACGTAAAGATTTATGTGGATCGCAGGGAGCAATATGGACAATATCGCTAAACTAAATATAGCCATTTTTATTTATCTATATTGTTGATGAAGAAGCATAAAGATAATACAATTGACGATTCCACATTCATTTATATCCAAACATATATCTAATCATTTTGCTAGTTTTTGAAAAATTCATAAGATGTGGGAGTATACTATATACACAAGACATATAGTCATATACATTGGGAAATATAAGAATTGAACCTAAAACTAAACAAAGGTTGATTTCCATCAATTACCGATCAGTTTTATTCACTAGGTTAAGATCTCATTAATTGAACGAATACCGCTTATCAAACTCACATACTAGTTGTAGATGAGCTAGTTATTTGCATTTGTTACTCCTTTTGATTATATGTCTCTTTCCTAGGCTATGTTCTCTTCATGTTATTTTTGTTGATATCTTGTTGTTGATTTTTGATTTTTCTTGATTTTTGTTAATTCTACTGATTTTTGTTGACTTTACTGATTTTTGTTGATTCATTAGATCCAACAGACAGCGACTTTGTTGATTAAATCAATAAAAATCAACAAAAATAAGTTGAATAGAATAAAGTCTTAAAGGTGCATGTATATGTGCTTTATTTGTGCTAATTTCTAGCCCATGGGCATGGTTAGTTGGTATGTTCCCTCTTAAAAAAAAAAAAAAAAGTTGGTTAGTTGCTCTCAAATCGAGATTAGTCTAATCAATGACAGTGATAAGCTGCCTATAAGGGCAAATTGGGCAATACATAGAACTT